>JAUYWI010088064.1:0-12518 GCA_034780595.1 Parotoplana pacifica
AAAAGATAGACATAATTTCTAAAATTATTTTCTTAAAAAATTCTTGTATCGGTTAATTTTGAGCAGCCCTGTATAAGTTGCTATCTTTACACATTGCCTTTCAAAACACATTTATCTACTGATTTTAGTGGCTACTGACTCGATAGCCAGAATACATACTCACAACACAGTCACATAAAAATCAAATACTAGCTACTTCCGGTAATATTTTGTAAAACTAACATTGCTCTAAAGTTACAACCATACAGTTAAAAGATATAAAAAGTTAATTAACTTGCTTGAGTTCAACTGAAAACAATTGGGCAGTAATCGGTCTAGAGCAAAGATTGACCAGCGGAAAAATTCCTGTTGATAAATTCATTTGTCTTTAAATGGAATTATTATAAGTCTGAAGGTAATAACAATTGAAAGAGAGTTGTCAAAACTATATATTTAGAGTACTGAAATAGTACATGCAATACATATGGCCAAAAACTAAAAACATAAGTGCTGTATTTAATATAGTTTTAGGTGTAAGAACTCTTGTTTAAAGAAACCTGTAACTTCAAAAGATGAAAAATGGTGACAATTAATAAAATAATTTATACAACTTTTTTACACTGTTTTTTACCACCATTAAGATTAACATAGAATGTTAGAATGGTTAATGTTCACAAAATATAAAAACAATCCATATACACAACTATATTTATGTCACTAGTTACATAGCAATATTAGTAAATTAACTACTTATTCATTTAATCTAGTATTTTTAGGTACTAAACACAAATACATCAGGGTCGAATGGGGGAAGAAAAACTATGATGCAATCACTGGGCTATCCAAAGGGTTACAGTATGATTATGACAAGCTATCTGAGCAAACTTGACATTATGTAGCATGTTATCACTACTCAACACACAATGAGATAACACACTGTGTTTGTGTAACCACTGGTCTAATTGCATCATTCATCATATCCCCACTGCTACCCTGAGTGAGAAGGCTTAAAATTGTTGATTTAGTTGCGTGCACATTGCTGAATGACTTGGCTCAACTGGCCTGCTCAATTGGATACATAGGAAGTGATTTAGTTAATGCCAGAAACAATTGAATAAGAAAGAACTGAAATTTTGACATAGGCGTTAGAAGTGGCTATTCAGTGAAGAGATTCTGTTAAAATAATTGTAGATAAATACCTACCTTTTATGCTGCTTAATGAAATATTTGCGCTGTAGAATTAAAATATGCACTGATAGTATGTAAAATGAAAGAAAACAAGGCTACCATAACCACACCTATCAGGCGGATTGTTATTCTAACACAAAATTGTGAAATTGTAAATGCATACATATGTATACGTGTTTGTGGTAGCATGGTATTTTATCACAAGATAATATACCGTGTAATAGATAGCTACATACATAAAGTGCAGTTCACTCTATGTTGTCTTGTAATATTGATTATAATGCAGTGGTAGCACGATAGCTTCAGTGTTTTATATCAAGTTAATGAAAGTTAACAGGTCAATTTCTGGGGGCAAATTTAGGTGGTCATTTTTACTTATGAAACAATGGGGAAGGAGTGTAAAATCAGAGTTGTGCCCTCTAAAAATTGTAGCTGCTCAAGTGTGATTGGGAGTCACTTGTCGGTGATATTTTAGAAAGATATTGTCAGTCTAGGGTTTGACTGTTATAAACATTAATATGAAAATAACTAATAAAGAAGTGATGTGTGTACATATTTATTTATAAAATAAATGAAACTGATAATATTTCCTCCAGAATTTTTAATTTCAATTTCTGGCATCCGAAATCATAGTTTATGTTAAGTAAACTTCAATGAAAATAAAAAGGCTGGATGCATCCCTGAATAAATTTTATTTTATTAAATTTAGAATATATTGTGAAATAATTCAGCAATTTGAAGCATAATAAGCAGCTCTGTTGCATTCCCTACCACCAGTACACTGGCTAAAAATAAATCTAATTATTTAAAATTTAGTTATTCTGCCCCTTCCCTTTTCCCAAACACTTAAAACCATTGGGTTCAACTAACAAAAGAAAAGTTTTCATGTCGTCAATTAGAAACTGAGTCATTAAATAATATATAATCTAAAAATACTGATCAAACACAAGTGTACAATAATATCCAATGTTTATTTTTAATTACTTTTTTAATGTGATACAAAAGCTTGGATATAGTTGATGATTTAATAAACATTGAAATTGCTTAGAAATAAATTTTGTTATCAATCAATAAGTGGTGGCCCTGAAAAGGGCCGTTAAAGCGTTCTCAAATGGGTCAATTAAGGAGGTTTCAATACTTAATGGGTCCATCTCGTGCCTGGATGACCATCTGGATACCTCTTGGCATTAAGTTCATCAGATCGTGTATCGTGTCAATTGGAATATTCTGCCACACCTCTTAAGCTCCTTCCCATAAACCATTGAAGCCATAAACTTCCATCTCATCAAGACGCTTCCCAACAATAGCCCAAAGATTTTCAATGGGGTTAAGGTCTGGTGATTGTGCTGGCCAGGGGAGAGTAGGTATGTTCGCATCAGCAAGAGACCTTGGAGTCCGTCGAGCAGTGTGTGCTATGGCATTATCCTATTGGAATGTCATGCCAGGTCCAGGGAGGTTAATTGGAAGTAAGTATTCTTCCAGGGTATCTGCAGTGACGTTACCTTGCAACCTGACAAGTAGTAGAGGTCATTCAAAAGAAAAGCCACCCCTGATGTCAATCTTTCCACTCGATCTGTGAACAAAAGGCCGAATATGTTGATGCTGTAGCGCTGTTCCACCTCTTCTTCTAACAAATCGACGCTGCCTTGACATCACAAGATGTAGAGGACTTTCGTCTGAAAAGAACACAAGCCTCCACTGTTCTTCTGTCCAGTCTTGATGATCAAGAGCCCAGTGTAGGCTTATTAGTTAACTAGATAATAAAGAGAGTCATCTTCGGCAGGCAGGGTGATGTGTAGATTATGCTAAGATACGAAAACGTGATACAAAATAAAACTGAAATAAAAAATTTATTTTTATTTTTAGGGTCGGCGTTTCTTTTGACCTACCTATACTGTACAAAATAAACATGAAAATTAATAAATTAATATCTTTTACAGTAAATTCAGACCCTTCAGAAATTTGAACATTGATACTCGATTTATATGCAAGAATAAAAAGAAAGTGTCTAACTTCTACATCGAAATCAGTAGTACTAAAAGTTAATACTTTGAAATTATTATAAATATGTATCACTTTTACAATTACAAGAAAGAAGTTGAGTGAAAGGAAATAGCTTTTCGGTTCATTAACCCTAGTTTCAAAGTTTCTAGACGTCTTACCAATGATTATCATCATTGGGACACATAAAAATATAAACAAAACCAAACTGCGTGTGCAACCTTTCAAAGGAAAATAACTACCTAATTTACAACTAAACATAACATTAATTGACATATTTTTTCTCTTAAAAACCTTCAAAATTGTAGATTGTTTGAAATTATCAGAGACTTTTCTAAAATGCGGAAGAGTAATACATTTAGATCACTCAACATTATTATTATTATTGCACGACAAAATAAAAATTAGAAAATATTAGAAAGATCTTAGTTAACTTAATAATCTTAGCCAAACTTATGAAAATCTTACTAAGTATTTTAAAACATGAAAAGTAGTAAATCTTACTAAGATCTCAGTTAACGGTTCAATCTTATCAAAACTTACTAAGATCTTATTATGTATTTAAAAACTGGAAAGTAATAAATTATATTAAGATCTTAGTTAATGGTTTAATCTTAATGTGATTTACTAAGATCCTATAAATATTATTTTAGTATTTGTTAAATTAAAAAAGTGCGAAATCTTTGTTAGATTTTAATAAAAAGTTTAATGTTGGTAGCACTTACTAAGACATTAATAAGGTCTAACTCTCTGTTAAATTAAAAGTAGTGAGGAGTAGTAAATTATATACATGCATAAATTAAATTATATGGAGAATAATCCTTATGCATAATAAAAGCTTTTTCTTAAACTTAAATTGACGCTTAAGTTGAAATTGTTAATGATTGTTTATTGCATAAAAGTCACCCAGACCCAGAACAAATTGTTGCCCTCTGCTCAATCATCGACTCTTGCCGTTCTCGACATCGTGCCACCTCCATTGTGTTTGTAGACTTCAAGAAAGCTTTTGACTCAGCCTGAAGAACTTCTACCTCTACCATCTTAGGTTTCAATGGAGTGCCTCAAATTTTAATCTCTGCAATTATGGACCTCTATCATGACACATCTGCCTCGGTTCAAACATCTCACTGAGCAATTCATCACAACCTCGGGAGTCCTGCAGGGTGATATTTTAGTTCCTTTTCTTTTTATTGTGGTGCTAGACTACGTCCTTTGTCATACTCTCGCAGACGAGGATGCTTATCATATACAGAGTAAACGAAGCTCTAGATATCCAGCCATTTTTCTTGCCGCTCTAGCTTATGCTAACGACATCGAACTTCTTTGTCGCGATCCATCTGCAGCTCAACGTGTTATTACACGCCTCTATCACGAAGCCAGACGTGTTGGCTTAGAAATAAACGCAAGATACCGCTCCTGCATTAATCCTTCCGACCGGAGAAATTATCTGTCTGCAACGACTTCAAATGCCTTGGAATTAATTTTATGAAACCTGACACTCCTTTTGCTGATCGGAGGAGACAAGCTTGGAGTACCGCTCAGTCTCTTTCCCGAATTTTCAATTCATCAGCCTCCAACAAAACCAAATCTCGACTATTCTCCGCAATAGTGGAATCAATTTTGGTATACGGTCTAGAATCAATCCCAATGACCACTTCAAGAGAAACAAAGATAGATGCCGCACATCGAAGGCTTATTCGATTCGCCCTCGGTATTCGGTATACACAAAACATATCTACTACTGACTTACACAAACGTTCTAGTATCAAACCTTTCTGTGTCACCCTTCGTCAGCGCCGCCTCAAGTTACTCTGGCACATTATGAGAGAGGACGAGTGTAATATATCCTCAAACTCATCGTGATCTCTTCTGGCTTTGGTTCTGGCCTACCCACCTGCAAATCATCTGCGTAGGGGTATGGCTCGCTATTGTTCCATCAACAACACACTGATTACTGACATCTCATCTATTAACTTGAATAATTTTAGAGAAATAACTCACATTTCAAAATCGTTCTTTAAAAGAATTGTACTCGAACTATTGCAATGACTTCATAGTTGCAGTTCGTATTTTATTATTATTATGTATGTTTCATGCCGTTTGTTCAAATCACTTCAGTTTCTTTTATTTGGTTGAGTGGTTCAATAGTTATGATGATTTTTATATTTTTCAAAATTTCAATCATTGTAATTAAAAATTCCATATTCATTTTGTGATTTAGATGGTAGGTCCAATATTGAATCTTGCATAACTTCGAAACTACTCAACCAATTTCTTTCATATTGTGAGCAAAATTTGGTTAAAATTACTAAGATCTTATCAAAAATTGGTTAATCTTCGCAGAAATTAGTTAAACTTACTTAAATTTTAGTAAAAATTGATACGAATTACTAAGATCTTAGAATCAGATCTTACTAAGATTTACTGATTTTCGTTTTGTCGGGTGGACTTTGAGATTAAGAAATTTATTCAGAATTTTGGTCATTAAGCTGAGCGAGGGCCCATCATACCTGAGCAAGGGTATGTTCCCCCCCCACCAATTAAAAAGGGGGAGTGGTTAAGGAAGAAAAGAGGGAGGGGTAGGAAAAAAGAAGGGAGGGGAGGAAAGAAGGAAAAGGGGGTAGCATTTATTATTAGCCCTAATAGAGCATCAATTGATTGTTGCACCAGAGAGTGATGACCTTCTATGATACTTAATGTGCTTCAAAACTGAAAACCAATTAATTGTTAATGTTTTGTTGATCCTAATCGATACTGTCCTGATTTTTTGCATTTTCCTTTCCTGATCTTATGCTCCAATATCGTCTCATAATTTTTTAATCAGTCTTTTTATTATTGCTCAACTTAGTCCATTCTGTTAATTTTGGTTTGTATTTCAGATCCATGTATTTCGTATAATACGTATGGCATATACTGGATCTGAAGATATGGTGGTACTCAAGATAAAAACTTTATCCTACTTGACTGAAAAAAAGTCAGAATGATCCCATTCTTTTCTTGGTAGATAAATTTTTGCTAGCTTTGAATTTGGAACTGAAGCGTACTGAATATCTGGACAGTCTCGTTTTCTGGTGAAAAGATTTTTATTTATTAGACTTTGTGCAATTAAATTATCAACATTGTCAATACTATCAGGCGAAGTAACATCCAGTTCACAATGCAAGCCATTGTCATTTGAAAATAAAGAGTTGTTGTTACCTTCCAAAACAATGTCATTTAAAAAAGAAGCGTTGCTGTTACTCTCCACCGCTTGTTTAGAAACACAAGGTTCAACCTGGCTTACTGCTGAAACTTAGCGTCCTTCTTCTATATCGTGTTCTAAAATGAAATCGGCTATATTTCCAGGAAGTTCACCATACGATCCTGATGAAATTGTTGAATGCAACATTTTGGGGGTTTATTTAGCAGGTGTCAGATATAATTCCTGGGGTGAAACAACTCCACCATTTTAAAGTGTACAAGTGTCAAACACCCCATCACGGTGAGACCTTGGAATTGAAAGGAAACGAAGAACTTAAAGCTCCACTGCAGTCATTTGGAGTACCTGTTAGAAATGGTTCAACATAAGTTGTGCACCTATTAATACTGTGATCTATGTGATTTACATCAGTCTGTCATTAACATTGTTTTTCTGAGCCAACTGAGGTGGCAAATCTTCATAAACAGAGCATGGATCATAATAACTTTTTCTGGAATACACAATCATGACATTAATATATATCTTTATGAGTTCTTTTTTTCTGTTTTCTACTAAAATTGAAGAGCTGCGATAAGTGAGGATTGAGCATTTCGTGAGTAAATTGTTTGAGGCTATCTTACAGAAAATCGATATCACATGGATGATTCTAGTCCATAAAATTAATTAGATTTTTCATTTTATATAGCTAACGAAAACTCTTGCCCTATTCTCATAGTTTTTTCATCAGAAACAACATTTTGATGCATATTGTTAAAAAATAAACTATCTGATACCAAAATTTTAAGTGGAAATTTGTTTTAATTATTTATAAATTTATCATTCGCCCATCGAAAATATCGATTTACTTCAACTTACTTTATCAAAATATTATAAATGGCATTTTATTAAAATTTTATAAAAAGCAATAGGAAATTAAAATAGGAATAGATTTTATGAACTTATAAAATATCAAATTAATATAATTGGTATTTTCCACAACTCTGATCTTCTATGTAAATAAAGATCATAGTTAGACAACATCCTGTTTCAAGTTTGAAAGCAATTCTGTATAGTACAGATACAAATACAGTAATCAGAAATAAAAACTTTAGAACTCGGTGGTATTAGAATTTAACCGCGTCTCAATCTCAATACAACGACATTTGCTTGTTTTAGGAATAATAAATTACATAGTACCAAACTTAATTGTATACTAAAAGTACATAAAAACAATAAAGAAAATATTGAAGAGTATGAATTATATTTTTGTCATCAAATATTTAGTAGCTTGAGCTGGGTTGACCAAAATAAGTACCCATTAATTTTTATTGTAATCACAATTTTTATAGAAATTATGCATACTCAATAAAATAGAAAATAGGAATATCAAATATAAGCACTATACGACCGATGGCTGAACAAACAATACATATTTGTGAAAACATAATTGGATTAAATGTATATACATAGTAGCACCCATAAGAGAAAGATAGTTGTAAAATAATATCAGTCTGTTTATATAAAAATTCAACAGTAATTGCAGAATTGTTGTCTGAATAACAGTTTATATATCTGAATATGAGTGATAAGTCCATATATAACATTGCTGAAAATAAAATACACATGCCAGATAGATCCACCAGTGACGAGATAAGTAGGGTCAACAATTCGTGGTTTTTCACATTTACGCATATTACTAAGCATTTTAGATAGATACAAATGCCATAAAATAATATGAGAGAAGTAAATATAGAAAATCGTAGTTTAAGAACATGAACAGGAGGAAGTTTTTTTATACATCCAAGTTTATTGATAACATCATGACTAGTGTCGTAAAATAATTTTACATCATCAGACTTTAAATTAGTTATGTTTGCATTAATTACGTGAAATTAAAACAACAATAATAAAGCAAATAATAATTACAATTAGTTATGTTTGCATTAATTACTTGAAATTAAAACAACAATAATAAAGCAAATAATAATTACAATAATAAATTAAACAGAAAGTAAATTAAATACCTTCAAAAAAATAACTAGTTCTATAGCTCAACAACGATCTATTCAATGAGGGATTAACTTGTTCGAAAAGTTTAGCACCACTTCCACACTTTTTACAATTGTCCACATGGTCAGCTATTGGTCCCAAATGATGGTGTTCTTTGATTCTTGTTGCTAAATTTTACGAGTTTGCCTTGATCGCCAAGACAAGAGAATTTGTAGACATTCTCTTTGAGCATCCCTGTAATTCTCACAGCTAACGTCTACAAATATTCCTGTCTTGACGATCAAGACTGCTCCTACACTGGGCAAGCTAGTAACATTTAGCAACAAGAATCAAGGAGCACAATCGTTTGGGACCAATAGCTGACCATGTGGAAATTGTAAAAAGTGTGAAAGTAGTGCCAAACTTTTCAACAATTTATCTTGAAAGCAATAGATTGAATTTATCTATAAAAGAAGCTATATATATATTAAATAAATAAATTCCTAATCGAATAGATCGTTGTTGAACTGTGAACTAGTTATTTTTTTAAGGTTTTAATAAACTTTCTGTTATTTCTTTCTCATTAATTTATTATTTTAATTATTATTTGCTTTTTAATTGTTGTTCAAATTTTACGTTAATAATGTAAACATAAAAATTTTAAGTCTGATGATGTAAAGTGATTTTACGAGACTAGTTATGATGTTCTGAATAAAATTGGATGTATAAAAACCTTCCTTCAGTTCATTGTCTCCTTAAACTACGATTTTCTTTAAAAGCCATAATTTAGAATTATATCAGTGTTATTAATGTCTTTCAAACAAAAAAAGAATTCTGTAAATATCTATTTTTGTTGCTGTATTTTATATTATGTATAACAGAAAGGAAAAATCGCTATAGTAGCATTAAAAACAACAAAATAGAAAATATTCAGAAAAAAATATATATTGACGAGCCTATTTCTTTATTAAAGGGCACTCACGTTGTCAAAGGAGGTCCTGGCCAAATAATGTAATAAGAGTAATAATAAAAAATAGGTATACTGTGACAAAAAATATAAAACTTATTTATATTACTCGCTAACAGAAAAAATATGTCGGCCTTACTAGGCGTAATCACAGCCTGAATAATATAAAAATTTCCTATACTTCATATCAAAGTGTAAAAGGAAAAATCGGAGAAAATGTAAAGCCTGGTTCTTTATTAAAGGGCACTCACGCTGTCAAAGCAGATCCGGATCAGTTAATGTAAAAAAGTGTAATTTAATATAAACAGCCATATTTCGTTTTATAATTAATAATTATTATGAAAATCTCAATATTAATAGAACTTATTTTAGAACATGTCTCTGAAATATTAGATACTCAATATTTTGAAATCGAAATATTGTTATATGAATTATGTACCTAGGTAATTTGTTTTGCAAGACCCTCAAGTTATTTACCCAGCCAAATAAATATTTATGATAAGATATTAAAGATAGGCTAATTCAAATGCTCAAAAAGTCACAAGAAGGGGATCATTAATTACAGCAATGATAAATACATAAATACAAACATTTCCAAAACTACTTATGTAACAGATCACGCTGATTCTTTATGAGTTCATGTTTTAAAAAATCCATGCTATTTATGACGTAAGAATGTTGTCAACACAAAACAAAGGTAAATGCAGTAGCGGAGGGAAGCCGAGTGTTTATTGGCCTTGTGGGGATTGCAATTCTTCTATATCGGAGAGTAAAATCTATTTATCAACTTTTATAATATGTACATTTCTTGTAGAAATCGTCAAAAATTTATCTAACAAAAATTAATGGTTCTAGTTTTAAAAGTCCTACAAGTTACGAGGGCCATAGATTTTTTTGAAAAAGAAACCGCCACTTTAATAGTTTTCATTTGTGTTAAATAATAAACAGAAGTTTAGTTTATTTAGAAGTTAGTTTTAAAATATTAAAAACACTACAAACATTTTTGGCACTGTAAAGAATTATATATTAAAAAGTTTAAAATACATACAACTATAAATTGACCTCAAACGCTAAAAGTTTGACTATAATGTTCCAGATCCAAATCTGCAACATATAGAAATTGAATCAAGTAAAATGGGTTTCATCTTTCATCTTGACCTCCTGAAACTGTCGATTAAAATTTTGAAACTGATGGAAGAATGCCACATCTGATGCAGATTCATTGATTACATGCGCAAAAAATTATAATTAAAAAAATGTGGATTAAACTATAATGGGTCCCATTACAGTTGATGTCAATAAAAGTTTAGACGCTAAGCTATCTCTAGAGTTAAAATAGTATGTAATATAAATATCAAAACTCATTTTATATATAAAGTTCACCTTACATTAAAAAGTTTATGAAATTTTCCATTCAAGTGTCTATAGAATTTTCTATAGAATTATTCAATAAAGTTCTTTTGTTATCGCCTCTTCCGTGTCTTCTCTTTTTGATCAAAAATACACTGAAATGTAAAATAAGACAATTAGAAAACCCTTATCAAAACAATAGCACACTCAATGACACGTATAACTAAATTGTGTTATCTTTTTTTTGATATCATGTTTAGAGAGATATTTCTTCAAATAAATTTTCTTGTAAAATTGATTACGTGAAGTGATTTAAGATCAAGTGATGAAGCGTCTAAAAATATTTTTGTTCACCAGCATAAGCCACTACAATACCCGTTTTGACCTATTTGGGTTTCATCAGTTGTAGGTAGGTTCCAATCTGGACCCTCTGGCGTGTAAACAAATGTCTTACCCACTGAGCTATCCAGGCTCCTTCTGAATGACAGCGACAATTGTTCTTTTAAATTTACCAAAGACTCGTTCAAGATTACTCTGAATGGTCAACAAATAGAACAAGTTAAGAAATTCAAATATTTGAAAGGAATAATTACATCAGACAAAAAGAAATTGGAACATAAATGGTAATGGCACAAACAGCATTTACAGAAAAAAGTAGATGAGAACTTCTAACTAAGAGTCTAAAAGTAAACTTTTCTGCTATTCAATGTTGGTTAGCCAAAGGTGAACATACATAACGTATTCCCTCCGATTTCATTATATCGCCTAAAAGATAATATTAAATCGATAACACTTTTACTTGGGAAAACACACATTTAGACAAATAAATGGAGTTGCGATGAATACAAGTGGACCAATTTATGCAATATTAACCATAGGAATTCACAAATTAAATTTTATAAGAAATGCTATACGAAATTTGATCCATCCATTTCTGATAAGATTAGACGCCATTTTTTTTATTAAGGTTCGAAAACTTTTGGAGATTTCAATATTCTTAATGAGTTAGATGCCATTATTAATTACATCTGTGTTGAAAGCAAAACCAGTATTGCTTTATAAAATTAAAACTAATATTTTTAAGAAAGATAAACAATCTGATATGATCCTATCATTTAAATCTCATCATGCGAGACACACTACGGAACATCCCATATGTTTTAGCCAAGCCTATCAATATGATTGTTTCTGAAATAAATTGACAAGTGCAACAACTACCAATCTCAAAAACAATTTAGTCAAATCATGTTACCCAAGCAAACTTATTGAACATGCTATCACAAAGGAATATTCCAACCCACTTCTACAATCAACAAAGAATATCCATATCGTCTTATATTCCAATTTTAAAAATTTAATACCTTTATCATTCACAAAAAAATATATAAATAATAAGTTTAGCTAATTTCTGATCAACAAGTAAACTATTATCTAATATCCAAATATATGCTCTGCAAGAAATATATGAAATCAAAAGACAAACACCAAACTAAACATAGACGATAGCAACATCCTAATACCAAGAGTACATAGTCAGGTTAGAACAGGACACCTCTGGATTGAGATTCCAGTGACCAACCACACAACCAGCGCTCTGTACTAAAGAAAAACTGCTTATAAACATTCTTATACCCACAGTAAACTACTGAAAATAGTTAGCAATATTTGTTTTGGTACGGAAAGTACAACTACTTACCAATGATCAAACAAATGCAAACAAGGACAGAACTTGTCACAAATATTTACATGACTGAAATGCAGCAAGTCTGGCTCAGACAGGAGAAACCAAATACAACACCTTTCAAAAGTAACCGTAACTGTATAAAAAAGTGAATAAAAGTCAGCAAAAATAAATTTCTAAGGCTA
>JAUYWI010088075.1:0-12517 GCA_034780595.1 Parotoplana pacifica
GTGAGTTTCAAATTTATAATTTTCTGAAAAATAAGAAATAAGCACCCAGTTACTAGAAAAATTAGCCATACGAAATTTTACAAAAAACATTGAAGCATTGATTTACAATTGGGCTGATTCGTTAAATATGTGGTTTTTATATTTCAAGTTCTATTGTTTCTTGATATTTGGATAATTTGATAATAGATAAATACTGGTATAGATATTTAGTCAACAAACATTGATTAATATTTGAATTTTAAATACACAACCATACTTCCCAGACTACCATACACTTTTGGGAAACCAAGTCAGTTCGTCTGATCAAGCAGCCTCTTTATTTCCCAGTCTGTAACAGGTAGTGATCAATTGGGTTTTCCTCGGCTTGAATCCTTTCGCAGCAAGAGAATCAATTTTGAGTGGAAAGAAGAGACAGAACAAGTTTCTCAAAATCATTTAATATTATTTACGAATCGAAAACTGCACAAAGCATTTGAAAAATTGGATTGAAGACTTTCAGCAGAGATTCATCGAACATGAAGGAGATTGTTTCTTCTGATGTGTGAAGAAACTAAATATATGAAGATTTCCAATATTCCAATTGTTTTGTATTTTGCATCTTTATTACTTTTTTATAAGGAATTTCGTTGACGCCAGAACTGCCTTTACAGTAGTTTCCCAACTAACCAATATGTACATATACTATAATATGCAAATATTTTTCTGTAGTTACTAAAGCACAGTTGTGATGGTGTCGTTCACCTAGAACTACCAAGGCGCTCAAATGACGGGTTTTCAATTTTTCAGTATGTCAGCGAGAATACCTATGTATACAAATTCATGCTGTCATATATACTAGTGGGTGTACCTTTATTTGGCTTTTGATGTTTTTGCACAATTTCCACTAATTATTGATTGGATATTTTTCTAGCTGACAATATATCTACCTAAATAATAAGCGGCACCATTCTCCATATTCAGGCTGTCATATTATACTAGTCGGTGTACCTTTATTTAACTGTAGAGTAACTAATTATTGATTGAATAATTTTCTTATTAATAATAACTTGTGTCATTATTACGCTATGGCTAAATCGATGGTATACCGCTGAACAAGCAGCTCAACAAATACCAGAATTGCGCGATAACATTTTGACGATTCTGATATTGACAATGCAAATAGTGCTTCAGAAATTGAATCCCATATATACTCTTCAGAATCGGATTCCCACGACTCAACACAAAATGAGGAAGCAGCGGAAATAGCTGATCATCCACCTCTTAATTTGACGTCGAGGGATGTGTCATATTCAAAGATACCATGAGTCGAAACCCCTACCATTTGTTTTGGTAACAAGATAAATTGAAGACAACGACGTCAACAGGATCCTTTCTGCCTAATAAGAGTGATATGGTACCGTGTAATGTCAAAGTTATCAAAAGTGTATCGACACCATGACTGCCTTACTGTTGCTGAACAGTTATTGAGCTTCAAAGCAAGGTGTGCCTACAAAACCAGCCCAATTCTGGCTCTATTTCAATTCTTCAACTTTCTACGTGTTGGATGGCTATCCTTACGTGGCAGGTTGGTCTTGGAGAAGTTGTTGTTTTGAAACTGACCAGCAATTTGGAACCGGGGCTCAATATAACGAGAGAAAACTTCTTCACCAGTCAGGCGCTTGCCTATGGGAGCTCTCAGACTAAACACAAAGGATATTCTAAAATAATTAAGTCATGTTTTCAAGACGTCCGCTTTGCACAAACTCATTTTTCTAATCAGAGAGGACAACATTGCTTGGCTACAAAGCAAAACGTTAGAAGGTTGTTTTCCTACTTTCAAATATATATGCACAAGAATAGGCGCATAATTGATCATTAAAAAAACGCCGGAAATAATTCAATATTACAACTACAGAAAAATTGTTGTCATTTTCGTTCACAAAAAGTTCAGTTATATACCGTTTTACATCATCTTCAGGCACAAAAACATTTGCCACCATTTCACGGACTTCCTGACTTAACTGATCATTTTCTGACTTGTACCGCTTAATCAATCCCAGATTTTGCACCTTTCTGTAAACACATTGTGATAGATGAAAAAAAGAACGCAATGCAGTGCCGTTTGTGAATACATTGGAAAAAGCATAAGCCGAGGCTTGTTCAAAATCCATAAGAACATTGACATTGTCTTCAAAGACATTATCCTGAGACAGGATGTTATCGTGAATAAATTTTAATACATCGTTTTAGTCCACAGTTGTACGAGACTCCATCAAACAATAGATTATTGGCAGCCAAATGTTGTACACTTTTCCAAATGTAGTGAATAACTGAGTCATGTCATTTGTACAAATTTCGAAGGTTCCATCACACACTCAATTTTTAAATGTGCCCAACCGTCCGATATTTGCAGGAGAGCCAAAGATGATCACACGTCCATTACTTGGATTGGAATAATTATCATACAGAATGAAATTTTCACTCTCGTTGTTTAAAATATTGCTAAGACAAAGATCGCTGTTTCTAATGGTGATTTTGGTGGGCAATTCGATAAAAGGCAATCCGGCATTGCATAACTTGTTCAGAAGAAAATTTGTTACAGCAGCCGTGCACTCTGTTTATAATTATCGCGGACTTCCCCAGTTCATGACTTTTTAGAAGCCTATTTAAAGCAGTCAACCATTGTTCTTTATAATCTGTAGCTGCATGATTGTGGATCCATTCTTCAAGCCTTCAACTTCTTCAACACCACCAGCGATCACACCAGTGATGGCTCGCGATGGCACTCCTTTGTAATACATTTTTTCATTTCGTGCATAATCTTTCTTGTAACGAAACTTATTGATGATAATATTAACAGATTTGAAGGTAGGTGTTACTTGTGCAGCCATAATTAATCTAGTGATATTAATAAGCTTTTACTTAGTTTTACACAATTTAATTCAATTATAATAATACAGTATACGTCATTAAGTAGTGATTTCTGTTCAGTCAAACAATCAGCAGATACAAACTATTATATTCAGCTATGAATTTCGTATTCGCAATTCACAAATGATTTCTGTTCAATAGACATTGTTAATGGTTACTTCATCCAATAACGAAATTTCAGATCAATATTTTACAGTAAGACTTTTTGATAAACGACTATTTGCTATACGACTTTTTCATTAACATTTCTTAAGCATGACTTTTTAAGTCGACTTTTTAATAATTACAAGTTGTCACTCTAATCCTTACAAATGGGGATGATATAATGCATATGTGGAAGACATACTTGTAAAATCTCCACAAAAACAATCAAACCCGCCCAAAATGATATTCCACTACAAGAAAACAAACTATCAATTACCAAGTTTGGCGTAACGGAATCATTTTAGCTATTTTTGCTCGCTGTGGAGTACTTTCATCCCAGAGTTCGGTCACCCTGTAAACTGCTACTTTCAAAAAGAAATTGAAAATCAAATGTTATATATTAGAAATAAAAGCATAGACGTACATTAGTAATGCAAATGATATGAATCGAATATTGCCTGTTTTAGATCATAAATTAACTAAATACATAATTAGATAAGGAAAGTGTTCAAATCAAAATTAAACTATGTTAGGTCAAACTAAATGACATAACTGTAAAAAAGAAAAGCAAAAAATGTGTTCGCTTTTTAATAATCTGTTCCACATTTTGGTTGCTATATTGGAAAAGAGAAAATACTTTCCGCATACACAAGTATTTATTACATCTTGAATGGACAAAACAATATAAAAGCAACACCCAGGTAATTTGTTATTTAGGAGATTTATTATATCTGAGTGCAGATATTAGTACACCATTTGAGTATGCTGCTTTTCAGATAAATTATTTTTCATTAACTGTTGTACTACAACAAGCTCTTTGTTAACAACCTTTTTGGCAGGTGCTCTCTACTTCAACTTCATAAAAAGGTGACAATAAATCTAAATAGGTGACACCACATAGTGTTGTGTTGTAGTTTCTATGTGCACTGTAAAAAAGAAATCGGTAAAAAAACGGACAGTAGATTTTTTACATTGTGTAGATATATAAAAAGCCATAAACAAACGGAGAGTTGTCTGTGAAACAAAATGCCGGCCGACTGTCCGTTTTTTACGGATTTGTTTAAAGTGTATATTCGTTTCTTATTCTCCAGTGGAATCATAATGCCCAGTTTAGTACTGCAACACACACTATCCGATGTAGATTTATATGTCATTGAAATAATAAATTTAAAGAAAGTCTTATTGTATTTCATCAGTTCACTGTTATTCATTTCAGGTCATTATTATAAAGATTCTTACGGACCTGAATCACATTCAGTATGACTTATTTAAATGTGGCGTTATTAAGATTTAAATGTTTCATATTTGTCGAGTAGCTAAAAAATTGTCTGTCCCTTGTAGTCATTAGCACAAAGCCAGAAAATACGATTTTGATTAGAAAATGAAGCAGAAACACGCAGTACTCATTTTGAGTTTTTTTGTTATTGTCAACTGAAGCTGAGGCGTTCGATATAAAGCAAAATAAAAGTTTGTTTGTTTATTTCATATAAATAATCAAACATGGCTTAACTTATTGAATTTGAAATTTAAAATAATTTCAGACACTGTTTCCTTGTGTAGAATTTGATGATAAATCGTAATATTTCCCGGAATTATCCTCATCAGTATCATCCTGTTCATTTCTTTTGACAACTCGGCGGTAACATAGGACGGCAATGCAGAACAGAATGGCAGCTGCGGTAATAAATCCCAATATTGCGAGGGAGCTAAGCAGAAAGTTAGTCTCAGTTTGAACTAAAAGAAAAGTACAGTAACTAATTTTCAACTATTGTTAGCCTTCGGAGGCCACCAAATGAGGTTTTTCAAAATTGCTACAAAACGATTCAACATGTATTGAACGTTTGGAATCTGTATAACAACATTTATAGCTGATTTGTTACATCAAATAAGGTCACGTGCCGGCCATCGGAAAAATAATGTTGGTTCCACAATAGCAATATGTACATTTAGAAAATAGATTCTGAAGCAAAATAGCAATTCATGGTAGATTGACTAAAAACACGATTGCTTAATATGTATATATTTTAAATTTTATAAAAGTTATAGATTCTTACAACAGCCAAAAACAAATTATTATTCTTTGTTTAATTACAGAGAGTGCCATAATAGTCCCCTATTTTTATTATTATTACTCCTAAAATACATTAATTGGACAGAACCCACATTGACAGAGTGAGTGTCTTTTAAAATTCGTTTTTTCTGCCAGTATCTTATTTTTCTCTCTTTATTCAAAATTGGAAAATTTTCTTTACTTTGATATGAAATATACGAACACTTTATATTGCTCATGCAATGATTATGCCTGGCTGATCAGACCCACTCAGTCCTGTAATATAAATAAGTAGTAAATTGTTATCAAAGTACCTACTATCAAATACCTACTATTTTAGTTTTACTCTTAATGATATTTTAACATTTCAATGAAATAATTTAGATAGAAAAATGGCAGTTTAATTCCTAATATTGTCTTTATCTGATATGTTATTGGTGTACCAAATAAATTGCGCCAACTTTTTCAAGGTCTGTATTTGAGGTCCAATTATTTTGGGACCAAACCCGACAAACATGTTATACAAATTTTTTGAAATGCAATTTTAGTTAGAAAATCATTCCAGCCATGTGAAATCACAGGGAACTAATAAAAAGCATTTTAAAAATTAGAGACATTTAGCTATGTATAAATCAATTATTATAAACATGCCAAACATAGAGGAAAAACGAAAAAAAATCAGCCAATTATATTTCGAATACAATACTTTTAAAACGTTTCTTATTATAAACCTCATGTTTGAGCAAAACTAAGATGTTTATATTTTTATTTTAAATGATTTAGGCTAAAATACACATTCGATAATTAATAGTTTCCAAATATATCAAACCTGAAGCAAATCGGCTCGCACCACTTTTTTATTTATTGTTTATTTTTGGAGAATTTCTTGATTTGTATTCATTTCTTTCCGTGTTATATGTTGCACTTTTCCATATTTCTAGTACTTTAATTATCTGTTTCTCGCAATGTCCAGGTTTTCGCTCCATAGTGCTATACTCCATACCCGATTTTCTTCTTAATTTCTAGTCGTAATGTTTTTGTTAGTAATTCTGTTCTTCAGATAAATTCCGATTTAGCCATTACATTCCCTGCGCTGATTTCTTTACTGCACCTTCCATCCGATGTTATAATTGCTCCAAGGTATTTGAAGGTTTTGACTTGATCAACATGTTGATTGTTAAGTGTTATGTTCATTTGATCCTGCCCATTGTTAAAACTCGCATTACCTGTGTCTTTTTATGATTTTATCTTCATGTTGAAATTATTTGCTTTACTATTTAAGGTTTTGTAGTACTTCTTCTGAGTTTGCTATCATTTTCCTCATCGTCTATGAATGGCACTTCTTTATTTATTTCTCCTGCTATGGTTACTCCGTCTTGTATGTGGTTAATTGCTTCTATCACCATACGTTCTGTGTATATCGCGAGTAATAGCGGTGAGAGTAGGCACCCTTATCTTACTTCTTGTCCAATTGTTGCTGGTTTTGTTTCTTATTGTCTATTCTTATCGTTACTTTCTGATTTAGGTAGATATTTTGTCCTTGGAGTCAATTTCTAATTGTTTGAATGTTTCCATTAATGTTTTTCTAAATACGCTGTCAAATGCCTTCTCATGGTCGATGAAGCATATGTATAGTCCATTATTTCAAGGCTTCTTTCGATGATTGTCTCACTATTCTTATCCCATCCACGTCTAAATAAAAATTGACTTTGATTGTATTTGCTTTTGCTTCCAATCTTCTCGTTAGTATTCTAAGCATGATGTTTCATGCATGTGATATCAGGCTATTTGTTCCCTAGCTTGAGCAGTCTACTACATTCGCTTACTTCTTTATTGGTACCATAATTGTTTCGTAGAGATCTTCTGGCCACTTTCCTTGGTCGTACTTTAAATTGCCAATATCGGTGAGAATTTACATTGTTTTTGAGTTGAGGGATTCAAGTAGTTCTGCTGTTCCTTCTGCTTTCTTTGTCCTCCTATGTTTAACAGCTTCTTCAACTTGACATTGTAATACCGATGCTCCTATGAAGTCGTCATTGACAGCTTCTTCTACTTCTAGTTGAAGATCGTTTTGCGCAGGTTTGTTCGTTGTAGAGTTCTGCTATGTATGTCCTCCACCTATTGAATATATCATCCTTTTTTGTTAGCAGAATTCCATTTTGTCCTTAATTCAGCTGTTCTTCTGTCATGCGTTTTCTTTTTTCGGTAAATTGTCGTTTTTTTGTACATTAAGTCGCTTTGTCCCTTTTTGTCCATATCGTGGATATTACTACAAATTCCTTGCCACCATGCTTCTCTTGCTTACTGTGTCTCCCTTTTAAGATTACGTAGTCTTTTATAGTTTATTCTTCCGTTTTCGTTGTTGACTGACTTCCATTTGACACTTTCCTGGATTTTACTGATGTATCCTATATTGGTTTCCGCAGATGTTTTTATTATTGTTTTCAGTTGGTTCCATTTATTGTTCACATTTTCATGATTGGTATTTTTAATCTGTTGCTCAATTAAATTAGATCTAAAGGAATTACAGAGGAAAGTAAATCCATAGTTTTTTTCAGAAGTTTGTACAAAGTTTCCGAATTTAATAGTATGATAAATTTTGAATCTGAGAAATCTGAGCAATAAATACTAAGAATATCCTCAACGATCATAAACATAATTATTTCAATTCAACATTTGTCATATTCCATTTGGTCCAAAAGCTATTTTTGAAACAATGATAAAACGTATTTGAGTTAGACACTAAGGGTGTTTGACTGGCAGAGAAGATTAAGACATATTTTAAAAATCAACGCAACTAAAGTATGATCTTACCATATTCAAATACAGGGTCAATACATTTGGAGTTCAGGCATACTTTAAATTTCAGCCTTGTTGAAGTTGCAATTTTAGCAAATGTTATCGGGAATGCATCCAAGCTTGCACAATCTTTAACAATGTCGTTATCAGCCTCAATTCTTACACAGCAGTTCTTACAATTTCCAATGTAGTTCCATTTGGATATCGTATATGAAAATAAAGTCGTTTTTATAGTTGCACTTCGTATACGACCAGCTGAAAGGATTTGTAAATATTATTGCTGAAAGTCCTATTATATTTGTGATATAGTTTTCTTTACTCTCCAAATCGTAGTGGATAGTGACTATATCCATAGCGAAAAATCAGAATAAATGGATACTTTATCCGCTCTAAAGAATCATAACTGTTGCTTATCCATAATAAGAATTATTCTTTACTTCTACTTTTTGATTGTTTAGCACAATGATTATAATATTTCCCCCAAAATAAGAATTATTCCGTAGTTTTACTTTGCAATCAATTATTTATGGTACGACATGTGGTTTATATCGAAAATGTTGATTTTAGCCCAGGGATTACGGTTTTTCAAATAAACTGAAATTATATACTAGTTAATTTTAAGAATGCAGGAAAAATGAAACAACCCTAATTAATTGAAATAAATGACAATAAGATTTGATAATTATTCTAATGGACATATTGTGATTATTTGAATCGATTTTAACAAATAAAACGATTAAAAGATGTGTTAAATCATGCAAACCCGCTGATGATATTTACAAAGTGTTTTGACCATAATTTCAAGGGAACAAATCCACTGCCACAACTTTTACTTTGAGATTTTGAAAAGAAATTGAAAAATACAAGTGTCATCAAATAGCTACATATCTTAAGAATATGTATAACATTTACCGACTATATTGTATGAAACATTTCACATCCAATAGGATAAACGTACCATTCAGCTTAATTACAAGATATTTATCTACGACAATACACGAGGTCACTCAAGATCAATAACTCAAATTTGCCATCCATCTATTAGTTCACTAACATCTAGTTGCATCCAAAAGCGAATGTGTAATTCAAATATGCAGTTTGAGATTGTATTGAAAGTTTTACTCAAAAAATTAGACGAAGAAATGCACATATGTAACTGTTCATGGGGTAATACTTACGTGTGCAATAGGAAGGCAAATCACAACTCAGACGCTCCTGCTCTCCGCTGATCGAGTCATTACAGTATCGGCCCCCATACTGTGGAACTGGTGAATCGCATCGTCGTTGCCTGAGTTTTGAACAGTATATGGTGCAAATACTCCAATCTGTCCAGTGACTCCACTCACCATGGACTGAAATAAAAATAACAGAAATCTAAATAGCAAATAAATCCACAAACAAAGGTTCTGGAACTGCAATATCAAAATAACGTTGATTGTTTCTCCATTACTTTTTTCATATTTTATTTGTAGTTTGAAACAAAAAACTCTCATTTGGTGACATTTTATTTCAATTGAATTCAATAATTGGCATGATTGTTATTCCATGTTTAGTTCCCTACTTGTGACATGGCTTCCATTTACACGTCTGATTATTCCGTGTAAAATTTGCACGCTATTTAGTGATGCTGAGACATTACAATTTCTCTTCTGTGACTGCAAACCTAAGTAGATACTCCATGCACAAGCAACGGTATTTTTTAATAATTGACATTAAGTGGTATATGAATCTGTACTCTGAATGATCTATGAATATTGATGCTCATAATATGTATGTACCGAACTTCATTCACTCGCATTTTAATACGTACATAATAAACATTATATGAGACTGCAATAGAAAAGCAATTACATCTCGACTCTTGATTACTAAATTTTAATTAATAATAATTAATTAATAATTAATAATAATTAATTAATAATAAATAATAAATTTTAATTAAATAGTATAATAATTTTGTATTCAATTTGAAACGGTTTTGTTGAGATAAGGATTTTCGGTTTATATAATTTTATAAGAACCCTAGTTTGATGTTCCACATTTATACTCCCTCCTAACCTTGGCAGTTTCTATTTCGAAGAAGTGAAAGTTGTGATTTAATGTGGCCCAAAATAAAATAAAACGTAAGAGACGTAATTTTATAAAAATGTTTTGTGCACTCTGAAATTACTTGGACACATCTTTACGAAACAGGAAGTTCTTTCGACAGCTTGTTCGGTGCATTTATTGCCTTTGGCAGGTGGAATTCTACATTCACGTCTTCGAGTCCTAGTTGCATCACCACACGTTCGAGAACAATTTGACCAATCGTTCCATGAAGACCAGTCATCTAAATGTTAAGTGACATGACAACCATTAAAAAACGTCCAAATAAATTTATAACGTAAAACAGCCATTATAAAATGTTATAATAACATACAATAGACATATTTATACAGTGAGCTTATTGATATCAGACAAGGCAGCTGGTATTAGAACCGACAACATTAATCCAATCCAGATTGGATATGTTTTATTGAAGTCTTCTAAAATTCTCTCATCGAAACATTTTATAATCATCATTGGTAACTATATTTTGAAAAAAAATAATACCAATTCATATTACTTGCAAATGATAGCCCAGAAGAGCATGATCACAGCCTGAGCAATATAAATGTTCGTCTCTTTCCTTTCAAAGCATAAGAAGATAAAAAGCTTTTAAATAGTCATGACAAAAGTATTAGAAACCTCTTTTTATAAAAATGCACTTACGCTATCAAAGTAGGATCTAGCCAATTAATAAAAAGGAATATTCATCGTAATTCAACATTTTAGAATTACTTCATCAATAAATTTGGAGCATTCCAAAAATGTGCTGATGTTATCTGTAATGATGTTTGAATATTTTTTATCTTTGAAAAAATTGATATGATAGCCAACTTAACAGATTATAAAAGAATGTGCTTATTTGGAAAACAGTTGAATATACATATCTTTGTACCAATAAATTGCACTATGAAGGGAAGTTCACAAAAGAACAATTCCACTCTCGGAGCAGGCGCATTGGCTCCTCAAATATTAACGATCATATTCAGATTATGTTAAGAGATATTCAATAAATTCATTATCAAAATGTTGTGAAAATATGTATATATTTGTAGGTTAAAAACAAAATTTAAGAAAGTTAATTAATCAATTTTAAAATCTTTATTATATGATTTTAGATTTAGTGGACAAAATATAAGCAGAAATTCTATAAAAATAAGAGCATCTTTTTAAGCATAGATATATCATTTTCAAGTTGAATGAAAGAAAGATCGGATGTATCGATTTGTATCGTTTTATGGCCTACAAAAAAGTTACGCTTAATGGACTTAATTCAATTCTCAGTTGATTAACCACAACATATTGGTAAATAATTTTAAAATAGAATTTGCTGAAGATACATTATTTTGATTAGGTCCCTTTTGCCTTACCATAATTAAATATTGATGCTATAAGGTATTTAAAAAATAAAAGCCTTTTTTGTAGTATACATATTTTAGATGAGACCATATAAAAAAAAGAAACAGTTAAGAATGCAATGAACGCAGCTATCCCAGTACTCAACAATGGACATTACAAAATGGAGATCAGAAAGTAGTAAGAAACTGGGACGCCATCAATCATTTTTTCTCTTCTAGAAGATTGTCCAGATGCAGGCAAGATTATACAGTTTCAGTTGTAAAGACGTTATTTATATATATAGCGTTTCCATTAGCAGAGATAAACAATATTTCACATTTATTCAATAAGGAAAAGGAATTAGCAGAAAATGTTGAAGATGGCGTTTAGAAACAGAAATCTAGATATCGGGCTTAGAACACAGGAGACGACGTCTGCCTCCAGAGCAATGTCGGAAATCACTAATGTGCAAAAACATGGCCAACAAAATTAATTGTTCCAAAAACTGAAAGGCGAACACCCCCTACTACAGTTACATGCATGTTAGCCGATGAAAATATGATTTCCCTTACTTATATTTTCTAAAGTACGCATGAATCCAGTAGTTTAGAATGTTGCACCCGTGGTACAGGGTTTATTTGACGGGGATTGATGCTAAACAAACATTTTGTCGAATGGTTTCAATATGTGTGAGTCACATGCTAAACAGATTGCTGAAGATCTCCAGTGTTGCTCATAATGGTAGCCACAATACCCATAGAAAGATGATGCTTGTCATTGTACACAAAACTTGGAAGGAACCCCTCGCCGTCAGCCAATTATAACCCATTCTCAATTAGTGGGACCACTACTGGAGAGTAAATATCCATCACTGCTTTGCTGAAGTCAACCAGTAGGTACTTGAGTATACAACATTACAATCTCTCTCTTCTAAACTTGTCCCAAAGAAGCAAAAGAAGTCATCTGGAAACGCTGCATGTTTATATAGTGATGGTCTATTTTAGGAGTCCCGAGGTAGATAAAAGTGGATTCAGTGTACAGAATATCGCCTGTAGGCACATTTGAAGTGTGTAGGCCTAACCAGAAAGGATATACAGGGTGAGCAAAAAGTTTTGCCCGATTTAAACTGCATAATCGAATAATAGTAAAGTTATCCAAAGAACAAATTTATTCTACAAAATCACAATTAAT
>JAUYWI010088086.1:0-23654 GCA_034780595.1 Parotoplana pacifica
TAATTCGGACCCTGTGAAAGTGTTAGAGTTGGCAAGGAGGGCTGTGGACCGCAAGGTCCCCCATATGGCCTAGCGGCAGAGTGGCATCGAAACAAACAAACAAACAACTACCTTGTTTATTATAAAACTTATATCAATTCACCAAAGTAACTAGAAATAAGGATCTACGGATCTATGAAAACCGACATCCGTTAGTGAATTTTCGATAGCTGTTGATATTCAGACCTGAGATGCTTCTGTATATATGTAATCTGTACATTTTGAACGTCATCACTTACAGTGCACCTGATATATTTGCACGGTGCTCTGAATGGCTTTGAGTAGAATGCCTTTCCCCGTCGCCTCACAGAAGAATTCGGCTCGATTGTCCTGCCGGTTCAGCTTCAGTCGCCACCAGGGAATTTCGGCGGCCGCCTCGCCCACACGTTTTCGGAAAAGGCGAAGACGTGGCAGGGGATCGCCGCCATCCGCACTACAAGTGAAGCTGATCACCGCGCCCTCTTTGACCACATCTGTGGACGTATTGGAATTCAAGGTCACACGTCGTGGAGGGTCTGGAAAAGGAAATTTAAATGTAGTTCAGTAAAAAGAATATATGCCAGGTTCTTTCATATGTAGTTCCTAGAGATGGGTTTCACCTTGACAATGCAAATTAGTTCGTGCGTTAAAACCCAACTCGCAATTTATTGATCGGCTATTAGCACCTACATGAATCAGTTCATTAAACATGGACAGATTTTTCCAATGTAACAAATAAAATACAAACAGGTGTTTGGGTATTAAAAACATTGTTCAAGATATCAGATGAAATAAAAAATAATAAATGAATTACTGTTCCCACAACTGATATAAAATTTTAAAAATGGGGTTTTAACTCGATTCATTATAAATTTTAGGAAAACAAAGCCATTTTATTTATAACGATTTTGATCAAGTCTAGTCAATATTTACATTCTTTGATACCTTTTGCATTCTATTTCGTAGAGTACTTTAAAAGATAATAAATGAAAATCAATGACTGTATGAATATACACACAGCTAACAAATATTGGTGGGTATCAAAAAGAAACATCAATAAAGCATGTAATACATATGTGAATCTTCACTTTTAGTGGGTATGTTAAGTAGTAAAAGCTGGAATTGATTATCTGTCACGTTGTTGGCTGTCAGTGTCATCTATTCGGTATAATTTAAGAAATACTCCAATCTAGAATTGAAACAGTTAATGATTCCAGACTAAATAAGGAAGTGATCATTGAATCTTGACATTGTAATTTTCAAAAGAATTCAATCACTTACCTGCACACATTTACAAGCAAATAATATTATGTGGTCATAGGAATAGATCGATAATACCTACGTCATTTCGACGGTTTTCAAAAACAAAAATATTATAGTGTGATATAAATCGAATTAGAAATCCTTTGATTTAAATTCACAAAAAAATGCCTTTTGCTTTTTAATAGTCGGTATATGTATGTATAATGGTTTGATATATAATTGTATGTATATCACTTAAATAATTTTGTTGGTCAAAACCGACGAATTTATTAAAGGTTTTAGGTCAAAACTTTGTATGTAATTAATTAAGCAAACTGAACAAGTTACCAACACTAATTTGTCCTTGAAGAAACTTAACGTTTATAGAAAAACATACAAATGAAATATCTACATGCCTACTATCAACAATCATAAAACTAAAAGTAAAGTAAAGTAAACTGTAAGGTTAATAGTGAAGTACTACCCAGGTACATGATGGAATGGAATTAAAGCAACATAATTTTATATCAATTTGTCCATTTGGATTGATTTTCTAAGACATGTTTTGATGTTTGGTCTTAATATCAAATAACATACAATGTGCTGAGTTTGACCGCCGCCAAAAGATACTTGAAAAAAACAGGAAAAATCAGGACTTCATCATGTATCTATAAAAGTTTTATTAAATTGCTGACCTAAATACATCTTTTAGGAGAATCCTCAGTCAGACAACAGACCAGGTAGATGTTTTACCTTTTGTGAACGACTTATTAGGCAGGGTAATTACTGTCTGTGAATGTTATTTTTATAAACAGCCACAACGTTTTCTGTGTAACTAGTTCAGCTTAATTAGTTACAGATGCTGAATAACATTTTCAAAATGCTGAGTGGATGTTGAATGTTTTTATAATAATGAATTAATTGTTTTGAATAAAACTAAATACAAAGACTAAGACTAAACAAGTATAATTTTTATAGGTTGCTATTTCGATATTGACGGTCCAAATGTCGATAGGCTTATATTCAAGCAGTAAACAACCTTACATCATTCACACAGTAAAGAAGCTTACATCATTCACCCAACAGAGAAGCTTACATCATTCACCCAACAGAGAAGCTTACATCATTTACCCAGTAAAGAAGCTTACATCATCCACACAGTAAAGAAGCTGACATCATTTACCAAAAGTAGAGAAGCTTACAAAATCAACACAGTAAAGAAGCTTACATCTTCCACGCAGTAAAGAAACTTCTTGACGTTAGGTATAAAACTGCTCAAGTTATTTCACAAATCCCACGTTTTAGATACTAATCAAAATCATGAAATTTATGGTATATTGCTAGGGCCAAGACTGGTTCCGCCGCCACAGGCAACTGACATAAATTCAAGCAGTAGAGAAGCTACATAATCCACTTATTACCACTCCGATTTAAATATAGTCGAAAAATAAAGTCACAAAATTCCATTTTTCTTATAACTTTTCTGTACGAAAAACAATCAACAATTTTCATATCTCTGTTCCTACCAAAAATGTCTGTTATCCAATTTCATAACTACACATTCGAAAGTGTGGATATTGACGCCATCTTTTTTATACTCTGATTACAATAACCTCATTTTAAAATTCTGTTATTATTGAATTTAAAAAAAAGTTTTTTAAGTATCTGCCGATGATGACTCAGTAAATGTTACTTATATGCTCCAAAACTGGATACAAATAGCCATAAAGATTCAATGGCAAACATACTAACATATGTTTAAAAAGGCGAATCACTGCTAGTATGCTTTTAGAACCTATCGGCAATTCATGCTGTCTAAACTTGTAATCTAGCCCGATCATTTCAGTTTTGACCTGCCAACCACTCATAATGATTACATGTTGACCAGTTGCCTACACACAAATATCGTAAATAGTCAGTCTAATTACTTTCTGTCTACATGCTATAGGGAATATGGATCTTCAATGCTTGATAAGTTTGTTAGAAAAACTTTTATACGTACTATAGCTAACGAGATTTTTTAAAATATAAACATTCGCAATTAATGTGCATTAAAAGAAATTAGTATTATAACGAATATTTAAGCGTTACCTAGAGCTACAGCAAATTGCTTTATATACAAAGGTAATAGATGCTTAAAAAACACCATTTATTAAATGTTTAAATTCCAAAAGCAAAATTGTCTAAAATATATCCTATTCTAAGTTAAAATAGCTACCCGATCATCTGTATTAACCCAGATTCGAACCGGCACTCGATCTATGTTTTGAAGACAAGAATGCTACGTATATTTAATAGGGAAATTTACGCTGCTTCTAAAATAATAAGATTAGGTGACGATTGTTTATGTATAGTAAAGGTGGGTGAGTTGAATAAACTTTGGATATCTATGTATCATACATTTTAACTACTAAATTCGGTCAGTAGCTTGAGCTTTGCCATGTTAAAAAAGTGGACAAATTTCATAGAATTCGGTTCAGTAGTTTTCGAACTACATATGTACATAAATATGTTTAAACTTAGCCATTTTTCTAAAATTGCTTCTTCATTCTTTCCCCATCTCCAATAATGGTACCTAAAAACCGATTTCAATGAACTTGGCACATATATTAACTGTCCAAGGCACTATAAAACTCCGGTCTACTTTTGTTGATATACCCTAGCACTAAAGAAATAATAAAATTAGATGCTGATTGCAACAAAAATTATGTTATAAAAATAGACTAAATAAATTTGCAACTTTTGTTAGTTTATGGTGCAAGATATTTTTAAAGGGAAAATGTGAATGGCTTTCTAATAATCTAAAAATTTAATATGTACTAAACGTTATCTATTTAGTCAAAATATATGAATAAAATAAAAATAAATCAAATACGATTGGCCCAAAAGATGGTTAGTTCTCCAAAAAAAAAAAATCCAAAACTTCTTGAAATAAAAGAAATTAAATGTGGTATTTAAGCTAGTATGGATCTGAGTAGATATTAATAATATTCGTTATTATAACAACCGTAAGAGGCTCTTTATATGAATATTAACTAGGTATTTATCGACAATTGTTTTTCGGTATGGTTACCCATTTATTATGGAAATTTATTTAAAATTGTATAAAAGAGGCAGAAATGATAAGTCCAAGAAATCAATCAGGAAAAACACAAATATTGAACCTCATTTTTCATTATTAGTGCCAATATGTTAACTTTTGGCAAGACAATTTCAGGCAAGTTTAAGAGCTATTTTTATTTTTCTAAACATTATTGGAACACTAGAATAATATATGGAGGTTGTTTATCTCAAAACTCTTGAGAAAGATTTCAATGGCTCTCTCTTTTACTCACAATAAACTATTATCTCAGGTTTTTTTCGAAATGAAGACGTATTTTAATTTTATTCATATGACCTAATATCTTCATAAATAATAGATACACTGTTTTTAAAAGTACCCGGTTGTAGTATATTTTGGTAAAAGATTTGTTTTTCAATTCTCTGTTTATTTAGTGCTATAACCTAATGTAGCTGAAAGTGTTAAACAATTTATTAATTTGGTTAGCTCCAATTTGTCTATATTAAATGCTTGTTTAACTAATTTAAATTGTAAACATTATTAATCTTAATTTTTAAATGATTGAAAAAATCAAAAAACAATTACAAATTAAAACTTTGTCGTTGTTTGATAAAGTATCTTGGTAAAATGGGTGATGAAAGTCTGGAAATAAATTTTAGACATTTGGCGGTTAAATGAAAATTTGAAATAAATCTACAACAGCGATTATTAGTGTTCAACTCAAACATTGCTTCCGTCTCTCAAACCAATGCTCTTTAGAAGTTTGGGACAAACAAAAGTTTTACACTATACAAATATTTTTGTAATTTTAGCCAGCTTACAATGCATTTTTGACACAAAATTAACTATTTAATGTGTCTTATAAACGTTTTTCTTAGATCTTGTGCCAAGGACAACTAAATATTGATTCTCTTATGCGCATTACTACTACGAAATACCTACCTGATGCACATTTAAGTATAATATACCTACGTGTCATATTATAGGAAAGGCCAGAAACTTAGTTTTACCAAGTTTAATTTAGAGAGTATTTGTTATTTTGGTAGAAAGTGCGAATTAAAATGATACGCTAGAAACCTAGATTACATTTTACCAGCGAAATTTAAATTCCACTATAACATAGATCGAACAATTAAACTAATTATAAAACTAAATTTTGGACAATTAGGTACTTTTTATTACTATATTTGAGGCTCCACAGTGGTTGCTCTCTACGTATATTAAAAATATCTATGATTTGACCTAGATCGTGTGCGGTAAATTGCCACAACATAGAATGGAAGAAAATACAGTTAAGATAGCAAAACAACTTCTTCTTTTGATAGGAATATAACTCATTGACCTTATAAGATCCTAAATTTGTCATAACATGAATGATCGAAGTTGTTCATGGCAACATTAATCATTTATTTTTTTCTATTATTTCAAGTAATAATCACCACAAATGCTACTGATTATCTTAATGTTTTGTTTTAAAACAGATGCCCATATCTGGAGAAAAAAGTAAGTTGTTAATAGCCTCCAAATCTAAGTATTCGGAAATTTTGAAAATTAAGAGAAAAAAAACAGTTGACAACATAATTATAATGGGCTAATCTTTTCGACATGCTTACCACATATTAGCGGTAGTGAATTCTATACCCTACATGGATTGCTGTTACTGATTTTTTGGTTGGAATGACCAAATAATAACAGACCCTTCAGAAACTCACCTTTCTCTTAACTGTTTCACTCATTATGACTTGACAACAACTTTCGTAATTAGTTTGTAACATATCATTTCCAATAGCAGTGACCCTATTTAACAAACAGTTACATGTGTTATGATGAATTGTTGATGTAAAACTTTGTTTTTAATGACAGAAATATGTTTTATACAGCTATATCTAGGAATATTATTTGCAATTTCTTAAAATTATTAATGGATCAGAAAATTGAAGGATGGCAACTGATCAAAAATTAAACAAAACTACAAGTGACCGAGACTTCAATCACAACTTAGAGAGAGTTAACGTTATATTGTAATTTATTTTAGAATTTGATTAAATATTGTTAGCTAATTTCCAAGATATGCATCATGGGTGTCTAAGTTGCTAAAATTATATAAGCTAAAAATATCTCTGCCAAATATAAAATATCCTATTCATATATTTCACTTTCTTAAATAAATAAATCTAATATTTCAAAATTCAGGCACCTGAAACACTATCGATTTGACATTACTACAATATCGGGATTTTAAGTCAACCATTCTATATCCACAACAGGAACAGGTAAAATCATAAAATAAAAATTTGCACTTTAAATCTTCCCTGTCGTCTCTAGAAAGGTTAATATCATGCAAATCAGTAAGATAAGTACGAATAGATGTCGGTGCTAATATTCAATTCTGTTTAACAACGACAACCCCACAACTAATGAACAATTAATATACCCATTTTTAAATAGTTCAATGATTAATTCATTAAACTTATTTTAACAGACTTACAACTATTTTCAAAAATTTTATCAAACAAAAGAAATGTAATTTGAAAAGAAAAGAAAACATTTCCGGTTAATTTCTGTCTAACTTTAACAAAGAAGGTTCTAGAAGTGATATAAATTTATTTAAACAATTGTAACTATATTACTCATAATTTAAAAAAACATCAATTCTTATCTAATGGCTGGCAATGTATGTACCGTGTATATATGCAAAATGTATGTAGATACCGCGTATTTATCCAAAAGATTATTTTTAAATATTGGCATTGCATAATAAACATAATATTGGTGTCACCACTCAGGATTGATTTTTTGGGGGGTCAAAAGTAGACTTTCCTTATTTTGAACCAACCCTTATTGTTTCAGAGGGGCCTTCACACGTGACCTTAGGGGGAGGTCAAACTCTATATAGGTAATCGATAAATTCTCCCGTTTCAAATCCTTAGTTTTATACAACTGTTTTTTTTAAATCAAATAAAAGTTCTATAAGATGATGTCGTTTTTTCGGACATCCTATAGCTTTCATTTTCAAAAATAAGGTCTGGTCTATCGATTTAAGGAAAGTTTTTAAAACAATGTTTTTATTTGTTGGGATTGCTAATACGTACAGAAAGTTGTTTACTAAATTGCTTTTGGAATCGATGTTCATAGTTATCATCCAACAAAATACTCCAATGTTTTAGTTCATATAAAATTAGCATCTTATTTAATGACTTAAATTCTATCAGACTATCAAACGTCTAGAAATCCTTGCATAGTACATACATTATGTATTTAATAAAATCATTTTTGTACCTCTGAAGTGTTTTATTTTCAGGCACCAACCAACACCATGCAACTTATTTACACCTATTGACAACAAATATAAATAAATCAACTACCTATCCATGAAAGTACAAGTGTCGCCGCCACGAAAGGCAAAATCATAATGTACACAGTCAAATCATTATCAGCTTCAAATAAAGCAATAATATCCAGAAGCAAGTTAGAACTAAAAGTTTTATCTATTAAAATATACTGTATACCTACCTTCCATAGAATATCTATAATTAATGATATAACCTACCCAAATATTGATACAGATTATTTTAGATCTAAAAGAAATAAAAAAATTAGTTTACTACTAAGTGACATGATAATTTATTAGAAATATCATTCGCTTTAGTTTTGATCATCACAAATTATGTATAAATTAAGTGGTTTTGTTTTCAAAAATAAGTTCGAAAATCCCTAACCTAGAAGTATTCTAAACACACCATTTATCAGATATGGTTGCTCCCTTGTCAAAATTTAAATCAAACTTTGTTTGTTTTTCATAACCTAAAAGTTTGGCTTTTATAAGATATTACCACAGACAAAATATATGAGTACCTATTGCGGGATTGCAGTTTAAATATTTGATTTCTAATTCCCATTTTAACAGAACGGATGTCAAATTTTATTATTTTAAAGCGCTGCATCCAAAATACATAACCATCATTTATCTTATAGTGGCTGGCTTCTCTGCATCTTTATAGTTTTGTTCATCATACACACTAACATTATTTGATAGTTAAATGATTATATCAAAAATTATCTGACATTACATTATTTATTAGAACTAATTCTCCCTTTTTGAATATAAATTTTTTTCTATCTCTTTCAAAAGTGCATTTGATTTAAATACCGTTAGAGTAAAAACAGTAAAACCATTCAAAAATTTAAATGACATTATTTACTATATAAAATTATTTCAAATTAAGATGTTAAAAACTGAACATTTTTGAATAGGACCGCTTGTGACATTATTGCACACTTCTCAGAAGGTATCATTTATGTGTAAGTTAAATAGTTTTAAAATGATTTATTGCCTTCAAAAGTTAAAACCCAAAAACTAAATATTTAATCTATCTCATATATAAAGGCCAAACTAGTTCTTATTCTACTATTATTATTGTAAAAATTATGTGAAAAGCTTCAACTCCGCAAATCCCAATGGCCATTTGTATAAAAGATTGAAAAAAGTTACTTTCATTTGCTTAGTAATAGTTCAAACGGTGACTTCTGGCCCACCCTGGATGACATAGATGATCGAAAATAAGTTTAAATTTGTTATTCATAATGCAAAACAAATGAAATTCCAGCTGTTAATAAGTGATTAATTAGAAAAGTTTTAATTCCTTGTGATCCAAAGAATAGACTTTTCACTGAATGTGGTAATATAGATACAGTTTGAAATTACCAATAAATAATTAAGTCATTCAATAGATTAACAACTTTCCAAATGTTTTAATACGTAGAAAGAAATTAATCAGACTAAAGACGAAACTGACTAGCATGATGTGCAATAAAAAGTAGAGATCTGTTCTCATATTGATTATTGAGTGCTAATAACCACAAAATAAATTGGCTTTGGAAAATTCACAAAGAAAAGCCTAAAAAAGTTATTGTATTTTTTTTACTAATTTATATTTCAGTGTTTTTCATGAATATTACGTGACAAGGCACTAAGCTAAGGACATTTAACTACATGAGAAATCAGGCGGTTCGCAGTCATTTGTTAACAGGATCAATTGTTAGAAATAAGTAATTGAGTCAATTAATATAAGTTTACAGTTTGGTCATTTGATAGAACGGTCATTAGTAATCTAGACTAATGCATAATTACATGTATCTAACAAATGACCAAATCACTATTTCTACCAATTGACCCTGTTAACAAATGACTTTATTGTATGTGTCTATCAAATGACCTAACTGATGTTTTCTATCAAATAACCAATCTAACAAATGACCGATTAGCAAACTTCTATCAATTATTGACCATTCTAACAAATGACCGTTTCTAAAAGCTGAATTCCTATTTTCCAATGTGTCAAACTAATGACCAGTGCAACAAATGACTGGATCCCAAGTCAGCCTTTTGAGCGTAAGATAATTGAACTTAGTAGATATTGAGAGTAATCAGCAAAAACTGAAATCATAGACATTTAATCTCTGTTAACTTTTATATAAGTATTTTTTGTTTCTTACAAAGGTGCGTGAACCACGCTACGAGATTATGTGAAAATAAAATCTTTTAGAAAATTAATTTTATCTCTCCTGGTCTAAATCTAGAGAATGTTTAATCATACAAATGTTATTATCTATTTGCACTCTCGGTGAATACTATTAAACTCAACTCTCAATTTTTAGGTACTGGTTGTGTTTCCAATATTGAGTTAAGAATATTTTTTGTTTCCAAAAAGTTTGTTGTAAAGCCTTCTTCAATCAAAGAAAGCCACTTACGCAAAATTGTTAAAGTGACCAACTTCACATCTCGCTCGCCGTTGTCATTATACACCTCGCAGGTAATCGCATCATCCACATCCTCCTTGACCCTCTCCACCACCAGTCGTGAGCTCCACAAGCCAAGAGACCGAGCCGCTGGCAATGCAGAACCGATTTTGTTGCCTTTCATTCGCGACCATCGGAACTTGTAGCGCGCACGTGGATTGTCGGGCTTCAGGCTGGACGGGTAGGCATCACAGTCGAAGGAGACCGATGATCCCCTCAGCACAGATTGTGGTGAAGCTATTAATGACCGAATTACTGGCTTGTCTGGAGATAAAAATTAAAGGACATCAAATTGGGAACATTTAATAGTCATAGACAAGTTAATAAAATCAAAGTATTAAACAACGTTATCAGAGAATCTGAAATCGTTTTCCACAAGTTAGAAATTAAAAATTTATATTTTCCCTTATTTCAACAAAAAATAAAATTTAAATCTGAGCAATTGTAAAATAAGAGAAAACATAGTTATATGATTGAACTCAATAGATCATGATTGTTCACAATGAATAAAGAAATCGTTGGCGACCCTTTTTGGTCGCTATGTTTCTCAGACAATGTCAATAAAATTGTTGGTCTTTCTCTGAAAGATTTAGGATCAGTAATTTCTCTATTCTACTCATATCACATTCATTTATGATTGAATTCTAATAGTTTGCCTAAAAGTAGAGTAGTCTTACGTTACAGCAATTACAGGATCTGGATTTGATTTTGCTAGTTATTACTGGCAGTCATAGATATCTATGGATCGAATATACATCTATATGCTAAAGATTGTGAAAAAAATTTAACAAATATTTGCCCCTAAAAAGAGTATTGTTTGTGCCCAAATGTAATCATATTAGATAAAAAAAAACTGGAAACTTGATTCTTAGCTGATAGTAAAATATCGTAGCTTTATTCAAAATCTGAAATTAAGGCCTAGCCTGTCATGAGCCCAAATGATCTGATAAATTAAAGAAATACACTTTTCCTACCTGCCCCTGATTAGTGAGTGGTCTTCATATCTCAAAATTATAAATCTCAGGTTTCATAAAATAAAATATTTCGTTTAGATTTTAGCGCCATTTAAATGGCTCTAAAATCCAAACGAAATATCCTACAATTTTACCCAAAATATGTTTTTTTTAAATATTTTTTCAAAAGTTTTTATAAATTTGCACACGTCCTAGTGGATTGACATATTAAATTTGAAATTTATCGCACAAAATTTAATTTTTAGACCTTGTGATGTCATTGGTCCACAGTCTGCTACTATTTCCTGCCGTCTGCGGGACTCGGCTGAATCCTGCTGTCCAGTTTTCTGGTTCTGTGGAGGAACTTCTCAAAGGTCCATAACTACCATCTATTCTCCATATCGATTTGTTTAAATCTCGATAAATCTTTAAAAGATATCTATCTATATATCAAATTTTAGTCCAATCGATTCACGGGTTCAATTTTCTGTCCCTGGGACCAGTGGGCGATTTTTTCGGTGTGAATATGAGGGGATGCAATTTTATTCCCTGTAATGGGAGTATAAAAAGTATTCTACATAAGCTAAACATTTCTATTTATACCAAATGGATAAAATGTTACCTGAAATTTTCAAATGAAGTTTTGGACTAGTTAAGCGATGATGTGAACAGTACCAAACTCCTTGAAACTTCTTTGTGTTCGGTATAAACCTGTACTCGAAAGTTACTAATCCATTGACATCGTTCACCGTCTTCTTGCACTTCATGCGTTCCGTCACTTCTTTATATATCACACAGTTCTCACCACACATTCCTTGTGACAGTGGGCAGAAGAGGTGCACAGAACCCTGAGGACGGTAGGTAGTTAGATTGCAGGTCAAAGTTACATTGTCCCCCAAGGAGGCTACACCTGGCCCAATAGTGGTACCCGACCATTTGGCACCAATCTTACCTGTCCAAGCAATGAAACAAAAGAATAAAGAACTAGAAATAAAATTTCGACTCTAAGTAATGTGAATCATCCAAAAACGTTTATCGAATGAAAACTTAACAAAAATGAGATTTTATAAAGCCAAAAATGTTTGTTGACAAATTTCTTTCATTTTTATTTCAATTTTTATCTCTGTAGATAGATCCAAACATACAGTAAAGAGGTTTAGTCTCTATAATTTTGAATATTCAAGAATACGTTTAAAAATAATTTTTAAGCCAAAAAAACAAGATATTTATTTATCAGAATTTCCCAATATAGTTTTTTTTAAAACCGTTTTGGGAAGATGTTTTCAACAGGGTGCCCAGTATGAAAAGGAAATTATAAAAATTAATAAGTGATTTCCCACAGTGATATTCAACTTCTGCAATTCTTTAAAATCAGTAAAGTTAGAATAGCTGTAGATGACACTGCAAAAAGAAAGATGTTTAAGAATTCGTTTAAAAACAAAGTCATTTGTTTGTCATACAAAGAAATAAAGAAAAGAATTAGAAAGGTGCAAATGTTTCTATACAATCTAACTTGTTCAGACAATTTACATATATACTGTAACATACAATAATAGACAAAAATACCAAATTATTTTATGAAATAAGAACAAATTGAGTGAAACATTCAAAGCATAAATGTTCAAGGTCCAAAATACTCAAAAAAAACTCCAATTGATTCACACCTTTCAAATTGATTAATATTGGTTTATTCTGTTTCACTATTAAGAACTAAATTATGCTCATTGTAATAAATATCTGAAAATATTTCCTTTTAAAACATTGTACATAGTATAGCTAGTTGCAACTTCAATATCAAATGTTTATATGCTACAATCTAATATGAATCTACCACGGCATCATTATAGTTTAAACTTTATATTACCGACTATGTTGTAGGAATTTAAAGTATTAATTAAAACATGTTGGTTTTACTTCGTAAAATAGAACAAAAAAATCGGTAACTGGATTTATGACATCTGATCTAACTCCCACGACAGAGATATCATTCAAATAATTATACTCAAAAGGTTTTTGTAGAAAATTTTATCACCTTTTTCTTATTAATGTCTCAACTACATCTTTACCATTCTTTAAGGCTGTTACGATCTAAAATCTACAGCCTAATAAAATTGCTAAAAACGAAATGCCCAACCACAACAACATACAGCTCAAACAAGAACTAGTCTAAGTAAACCATAAATTTATTAATTCTACTGGAAATATCACAATTAGTTCTAAAATATGAACCATATAAGATCATCTAAAATCTTAAAAGTACAAGATCAGGTTCAAACTAATACCACTGTTTGTCACTACCTCTCAGTAACATAATAAAGAAGTGACTTTCGAAAGACATAAAAACATAATAAAATATACAAGAAATATGTCGAAGCGAAGAAAGGAAGGAGGTTGAACAAATAAAATAACATATTTTAATCCTTAATTATTAGCACATGCGCAAAATACATTTCAGAGATTAAAAATGTAGATCGACACCCACAGTATGTGGATCGGAACAGCAAAATCGTTTTTTAAAGATTTTTAAATAGAGCAAACTAAATAAAATAATTTGTTGCTTAGCTAAGAATGTCAATGTAAGGCAGGAAAATGCATGCCTACTTTTTTATCCCATCGAACCAAACATGCAAACATGTGTTTCAGCAGTAAAGCGGATGCTGAATTTACAAACTTTGCAAATTAGTAAACAGTTGAAATGACAGACAGGTTGAGACGAGTAGTGGTATCTTTATTATCTGCCTTGTTAGAATAAAATTGCCCTATTAAATTAAGCAAATCATTTTGGGTGATAAAATATAAGAATCTTTCTTCTGCTTAGATCAGGTGGCAGCCAAATGATGATACGCATCATATGGTAGATATTATTTTAATTCACCCAATTTCAATGTTGATCAACAAGTGCCATAGTGTATCTAATGAAATAAATATATTTTTTTAGTAAAATACAGAATTATTATAATCTGGATATTTTTTGTATAGGTAGCTGTACGAAGTAATTCAAGAAAAGAGTCGATAGTTGCATGACATGGTTAACACAAAACTATTTGCTTTATTCTCTCGCCACGGTGTAAAATGTTTGCCATGGTGATTGACATGATTGCAATTAGTCAGAGAGAAAAACAGGATTTCTCCATAATGAGCTAGGAAAAGTACAAAATAATTTTCCTTATATACATTTAATTTACATTTTCTCTAAATTCAATTTATTCAAATCAAGTTAGTAGGTACATAACCGTGTTGGTGCACAATAATTGTTTCCAAACTAGACTACTTGTTAGATATATACACTTCAATAAGTAGTATCTGTACAGTTTGAAACCAATTGCTTAGCTTAAATGCCAAGGAATAACCTTTAACAATTTTGCGTTGTAATATTATTATAAAGTATCAGTATTATTATTTCAAAATTAACTAATTAAATAGTGGTATTTATTAAATTGAATGCTAAACTAATTGTAAAAAAGTAGCTATTATTCAATTCTTTCTGCCGTAGATCTAAATATATTGGAGGTATCTTTGAGGATATTACTTTCCCAAACTCTCAAAATAAATGGCTTGTGAACTAAAACAATAAAATCAATACATATCTATTGTACATAAGAAATCAATTCATTTGCATGTTACTACTGAATGATCTTGTTTTAATTAGACAATGCAAAAAACAAATCTCTTTAGAAATTTGCTCTTCTAATTCGATATGATTTATAAAAATAGAATTATACAATTTAAAGTAATGGTTGTACTACTACTATTATTACTACTAGTATAATTTCAGCTTCTGGTTTCCTTTTATGTATAGGAAGATGACTATCAAACTGTGGCAAATCATGATTTAACCCTAAAATAGTGCAAAGTCTAATTAAAAGATACTGGGCCATTAATTGGACTGGCAGTGGAAGTAACTTCAATTCCAATCAGGCACAATTAAACACTTTACCAGTCCTAATGCGTGGGCAAATAAAGTGTAATCTGATGCAGACTGTTTTGGATTGCAGGTAATGTTTGCCATGATCTAGTACTACTCCTGGAATGATGATGAATGATGACCTTTGATGGGAACAAATTATGCACTGTCTTATTTTTAACTCGTACAACTAGATAATCTCAGAAATCCCAAAAGCAAGTATTTTCCCATTGCGCCTGTCTAATGACGCAAACATATCAACATGAATATAAAAAAACTTACCTAATGTTGATCCAATTGAGAGTAGCAATAAAGTGCAACACAGTGCCACACCAAGTGGTGAGTGGCCCATTCTATTTAGTTTATATGCAGCTGAAAAATACAAGCACATAATGACAACCAAAAAATCGATATGTTTAATAGAATGAAAGATGCCAAGATTTAAATAATATCATTAATCATTTTACTTTAGTAAGTTTACAATGCTCTTATCAAAAGTGTGATAGCTTATAAGTGAAAAAGTGATAGTTCGTTGTAGATATTATAAATGAGCCTGTATTCTTATAACTTTTAGCACAAAAAACAAAGCATAATATTTTACTAGATTTCTATGGTGTTAATACTGTCGAAGGCTTACAAGATTTTAATTTTTAAAGTATTATTTCTTTTAATTTTGCATGTTTGCTGCAGTAAAGATTTCATTCTACGTAAGTTAGGATTTGAATTTCATCGTTTTGGTTTCTAGTGATGTAAGAAAAGCTTTGAAACGAACAACCAAATTGCCATTGGCTCAAATTTAAAAAATTAGTATGACAGAAGTTTAATAAAATTACTTATTTAACTCTAAACCATTTACACTCAAGTATTAATTCATGACACAATCATTTTGTAAAACAAATAAAGTCATGTTTATAATCATAAGTTACAATATTATATGTTTATGTATTTTCCAGATATTCAAGGAATAGGTCTATATTGCTTCCTAGATAATCAATTAACTTTAATACACTAACTAAATAGGTTTAGAAAAATGTCAATTTATTTCCACTTTAATTGGATTATTACGGAGTATTATCGGCTGCCTAAGGTTGCCCATGCATATGCATTGGTTTGTATTTTGAAATATGTCATGGAATAATATGTATTCAAATGAAGTTGACAAATATTGAAATGACAAAAGTCAACGTTATATAGTAATTGAATAAACTATTGCTTTAGTTGTTGTAAATAGAGAATAATACAATCTCATTCAACATTGCTGACCTCAATTTCTCGTATGCAAACTTTGTATGAAAACAAGCAACTCTTTTTTTAAAGCACCAACAAGTTCAGTGTATAATCCTTTCTAATTTTGCTCCAGGAAATAAAGATCAGCACTAGACAAGCATTAGTATCACATATTGCATCCCTAAGATATTTGTAGAAATTTAAATGCCAAAATTAAAATAAGTTTTAACTCTACATTTTTGTTTGATTGATTGATTGATTTATAAGCCTTCAAATAACGAAATTTAAACTTCGATTACAAGCTAACCTTGACTGGACACAAATGTAAAAAATGACAGCCATGTAGGCGAATTACTAGACTCCATAATTAGCACATGCCTAAGTATGCATTAGAAATCTGTAGGTATTTATTTTTATTTCATATAAATTTAGAGTTGACAGATCAGGCTTAAAATGATTGTGTATAGTGTATTACAGCAGCTGGAAGTAATGAACGGTTTCATTTGAAGATAAAAGTAATGTTTTATGCTTCGAACCAATTTTATGATAAGGACATAATGTGGGCAGGATGTCTTATCCACACAATACGACGCTGATGTAAACAAGATCAAATACAGTTCACCTGTCATTCAAATAAAGAAGTTCTAAATACTTTGAAAGTCATCTGATTAATGCGTCTACCTCTGATCTAATTATGAAACCAACTGCACTTTTAGCAGATCTAATTTTACTCAGGAAAGATGATAAAAGAACTGCTTAAAACGTCTGATATTAAATGATATGATCGTACGCACATTTAAAGGGAAAATAAATTATTATCATCAATATTACTAACTAAAGAAGCTATAAGCCAAAAATCTAAAAATATATCTTGCCTTGGAATAATCAGACATAATGTATAGAACTCGTTTCATTTAGAAACGTTTTTATCTTCATAAATATTTCTAAAACTTATTATTCTAAAATATCTAACTAAAAGAGAAATACACTGGTTGCAATCATATATCAAAAGAGGAGTTAAGCCGTGCAAAGTAGCCATAATTTTTTCATGAACCATTTGCTATTCGGGTTGACTGCTTAAATATCTAGCAGATAAATTGTTACTTTCATAAATATGTAAAACGAAAGTGGATATCTATAACCCTTTAATCAGACTCAGCTTCAATGTCAGGTGACACATTTGACCACTCTTAGCCTCAAATATTAAGTAAAAACAATTTGGCCCTTTGGAAAATAAACGTTAAATTCACTTTCTAGTGATAGGGATCCAATAAATGTCTCTGTAATAAAAGTTCCAAACATTTATGTGATAGGTATACCATATTATAAACATCTTCTTTGAGAAGAGTCCCTTAAAATTTTTGTGATAATAGTCCCTATAAACATCCCTGTGATAAATATCCCTATAAACATTTTTGTCATATGTATACCTTATAAACACCTTTAGTTTCATATACATATAAATCAATACAAACTTTACATTGCAGATGACGTGATATGAAAAACACGACTGATGATACATTATATACCCAGACCAAGTAAGAAAAATTGTCATATGAGGGTGCTTCAATAAGTTCATAGAATCTATAAGAATCCATAACGATCAAGCAATACCTATGCCTTTTATTAAACTATAGAAAAATTTAAGCCCGTATCTCTATGGATAGCATCAGAATTCAAATTTAAAAAACCACTGTCAGCAATTGAAAGTTGATTCATTGTTGATTCATTGTTGATTCACTGTTTGGTGACCGAAGAACAAGTGCTTGGTAGTGTTGAATAGTGCCACACTAATCTAAGAAATTTACAAAGTAGTAATACCAAAGCTATCCGATTAATTATTACTGCAGATGAGACTTGGGTGTATTGTTATGACACAGAAATTGAATTACAATTTGCTCATGAGTAGAAAAGGGTCAGCCCCCTCCCCAAATGGGCATCCGTGTTCGCAGTGTTACTAAACACATGGTAGCAACCTTTGCTAGGCCTCACGGTCACTTAATCACAATTCCAGTGGAACAACAAGTTATAACCCCTTTCTTTACTTATTATAATCATGTTTCTGTAATAATCGTACGTAATACTTATATGTAATTGTTCTATAAAGCAAATATCGACGATTTTTGACAAAATACTTTACAGTTTTGACTAAATTTGACCTATTTTGTACTACTTTTAGAATTCGATCGCCCATAAATTTGAAACACTGAGATACAGACTTGAAATTTTCACAACTATCTTAGATCTTTTCTTTAATTTAATAACATGTATAGATGTTGCATGCATCATTATTGAAGCTTCCTCGTATTATGATTCAAATCGAATGCCATATTAATAAATAACATTCTATTTATGTATCTTTATTGTCTGTTGCAATAGCTGAATAAAAATAATGTGTATAGAAATCGATAGTATAGACTTTAGTAATCATTGTCCAATGCCTAACTAAATACTTACAGTGAATAATTCTTTTATCTATAAAAATAGAGTTTTTGCCTAAAATTTCCTTAAAATTATAAGTCTATTTCTAAGCTTTTACCTCAATGATGATAACTTTTCTACATAAACAAATGAAAATGTTTTAATACTATTATCGTACCTACTATCTTTAGAATTAGTACAAAACTCAATTAAATATGTTCAAACTTGAAACATAAAATTAATTGACAACTGAGGAAATAGTCATCATAATATCTGTAGCACAATAATTATAGTCTCGCCATAATATCCGTAGCACAATTAGAATCTCGTCATAATATCCGTAGCACAATTAGAATCTCGTCATAATATCCGTAGCACAATTAGAATCTCGTTATAATATCCGTAGCACAATTAGATCTCTATCATAATAAAATATATTGGACTAAATAAACTAATAACTGGTTTATACAGAGGTATCTAAGCCAATCCTATGGAAAAGGAAAATTGTGTTACTGGTGTGGTAATTGTTAGGAAATCAAATTTCAAATTCAATCAACGACCACTTATTTTGCGACAATGACTGCCCATATATGTAGAATTCCTAACAGTGCAATATAAACTAGTAATTTTCAAGTATTTTCTATTTTAAATTTCACTCATTAAAACTATAAAAGTAAAAAAAGTAATATTAAGAAGTATAATTATGTTTCGACCTTGCAAATTTATATTAAAAAAGTTTTCGATTTATTTCTTTAACAATTCTATACAACCATCTCTCTGGCTGCCTAATGTTTTGAATTTCTTTGATCAAATTAAGCAATTAATTGGCTGTTGTTTAGAGTATATAGATTTCTTTAATTTGTAATAAAACCAATATTTCTCATAGCCAATATCTGTTATAAAACAACTATTATTTTGAATTAGCCCTTTACAAATCTGATTATTAAATATCAAATAAAACCGAAAGTCGAACTAGTCAAGTGATCCCAACCAGAATATATTGGATTTTCTTATGATGATTCTCTTCTTTACATTTTGATATACGATAATCTTCGCCTGTCATGATATTTCGATCATGTTTTACCTCCCGGTAGTTACTTTCAAAATTAACCTCGGGGTCATGGAGGAAATGTAATTTACCCCCCTAAACAAATCATACTTCCCGTGTACCGATTGGGCTGAAATTTGGTACTTAAGTGCTTTGTAAAAACGTCAAAATATTTTTTTGAAAACAATCGATAGGGGACTGTGTTGAGACCGATGATGTCATCAAATCTAAAATTGAACTTTGCGGGATAGATTTCACATTTAGTGGTACAACCACTATGTATGTAGTACCTAGTCAAGAACACATATCTAAAAGAAATTTTCAAAAATATTAACTAAAAATCACTTAAATAGTTCTATAGTCCAACAAAAACATCTCTCAAATTGAAAAAGATATCATAAAAAATCTATCAGAAGATTACCTGACACTCTTTTAACATGTTCGAACGGTCAGTCTGGGCTCAAAATTATATGTTAAATTTAAAAATGCAAATATACCCTTTAATTAAATTTTAATCAACGATTTAAATTTCAAATGTTCCTTAAGGGGAATGTAGGCGCCAGATTAATCATAGCTGGCAAAACGAAACACTACTATATAGAACTATAATTTATGTTAAATGTATATTATTGTTAGTATAGCAAAGTGACTTTAAAAAAGATTATATTTTTTCTGATCAATATTTTTTTCTTGAAATTTTCTATAAAGTTTAAGCAACAAAATGGTCGTAAATAATGTTGGATTTAAGTTAGATATTTTTACAGAAAACAAAATTTAATTGGCTCTCAGGTTAGGTCCAGATCACAAAAACCAATATTTTAAAATATACATGATAAATAATGACCGAATATTATTTGGCTTCAGAAATATTTTTTGAAAAAAGGTAACCTTAGGTCAGACTCTAAAAATATCTACACAAAAAGCAACAGAATATCATATATTTTGTTTGAACTTTTTCTTTAGATAGCACATGAATTTGACTCATGTTCTATTAAACCACCTAGTGTTAAGATTACTTAATTGAAATTGATGCTTAATAAAACTGACTAAAATAGATCGATACGCTACTTTCTTAAAACCATTGTGGGTTTGTCAAGATCAATATCACACAAGCGCCTACATGTCGAAAATAATAAATTAATTTAAAGATAAAAATAAAATACAGAGCAACCGATTGAAATTGGTATGCATTCAGAGTATTTTTAAGGTTAGAAAATTTGTTTTTCTGAATTATTTATTTGTCTATTAACGAGTAAAAATTTATTTTAATTATAATAATTAGAGTTCGCCATTATTATCGGAAAATTCTACCATTTATTTATAAGCCTACATGTCCATATTGGAAAGTGTATATCCTTTTATAACTGAGTAGGTATTTCATTAAGCAGATAAAAATAGATTGACAATCTAAGCTCAAACAAATAATTTTAGGACTTTATAATAGGGCAGACATAAAAGGTCATCTGATAGAACTCTGATAATGGGCTACATCTAACTTATTTATGCAATGCACTAATTTATTTGTTTGGGTTGTTTGGCTTATCAAAATTAGATATTGAAATTCCTCAGCTCCAATACCTATTAAATTGTGCTGTGGGTCATCATAGAGTAGGAGATAAAAACTAATTAATCAAATCCAAAACTATTTTCCAAGTCATAATCCAAAACTTTAAACTTCACTATCGTTGGAAGAAAAATAGAAACTACTGACCTATCACTGTAATATTAGATATCTATGGTTGAGGGCTACTCTCACTGTTCTATTATTGACACACCTACATAGTTAGGTGGCTTAGTTAGAAAAAAGAAAATTTATTACTTAAAAAATTTGGTTTTAAAAGTTTCACAAACTCAATCTTTTCCCCTTCCTCTTGAATCCAGTTGCTTTGGCCATAGATATGGTCCTTCCTATCCCTCAAAACTCGGATTTTACGCGTCTATCCAACTGGCATATAATTTAGGGTTAGAAGTAATTAAACAATTTAGCGTAGTCCTACGTTCACGGAAAACAAGTTTTCATAGAACCTGGTGAATGCCTTGTTCTACGCTAATTGCACATGCTCATTGTTTTAAATGGATGAAATAAATTCATCTTTAAAGGTTGCACACTTACTTATTGCTCAATTCCATTATTCTTCTACACCGGAAACTGAACAATAATTATATTTATGAAACTTGGTCTTTCAGACAAATATTAACCATGTAAAATGGGGTAGGTAAAATGTTTCCAGTATATTGAATTTATTGAGACCGGTAACTACCCCACAAACTAAGTAAATGAATATGTTGATGCTTCTGATAATCAGATTGCCACCAAATCGTGTTATTAAAGACTGTGCATATTTTAGAGGACAATATTATCTAGGTAAATTAAATTTGGTAAAAAATGATTACTTGAATATAAAATTTCTTACCGGACAATACATCTTAGAATTGTATCTACACAATTGAATAAATAAGACACTTGAAATATGGAAATCGCTACAATGGAAGCACTTATCACATGTTTTTCTTCCAGGTAATTACATTCCAATTTTAAAAAGTGAGCGGCGGTCGGCAAACAGCAATTACATTTTCTAACAAACAGTATCTTTCTTTTTTTAATTTCTGGATCACTATCTACATATAGAAATTATCAAATGACGGTTTACAAGAAGAAACGGTACTACCAGAAATGTGCATTCATCTAATAATATATATAGAGAAAGATAACAGTTGTGTGCGTCTACCGTTTGAAGATTATTTGAAGTTGTTAAGCCTAAATCTGCACGTACATAATTAGTTCTACAATCTATTTGTAGGTAGGTACCTACTATACTCCTTGGAAAGTTTTCCAGTGAAACGTTTGAATTTGTATGTTTCTGTATAGTTACATTGCACAGCTTGGCCAATAGAAGTCAAGTTTCTTCCAAATTCGATCTAAATAATAAAATATTAACAGAAAATGAATGTATTAAAATTCAGTATATTTTAAAACTTTAATAACAATATCTAGTAGCTGGTAATTTGGAAAGAAAACAATTTCAAGTGTTAAACTTTTATGTTTTATGTCATTCAGTCAACTCTGGACGCTCTTTTGGAATCAGGAGTACTGTTACGACTAAAAAATAAAGTGTAAAATTGTTGTTCTTTCAAAGCATTCACATTATAAAGGGTATTAAAGCAATAAAAAATCTGATAACTCGTTAAGCAATAATAATTTAATGAATAAACTACCTACATATTATTATTATATAAACAATTTCAATAAAAATTATTTCAACATTAAAAAAAAGATTTCACTCTTTGATGAATACTTCCCATGAATGGTTTGGGATAAAATTTGGAACAAAGTACCTTAAAAGATTCAGTGACGTCAACGGTCTTTGTTTTTTGCCATTTTTATCTGTCACTGAATTCTTCCAAGGTACTTGTGTTCCAAATTGTAGCCCAAACCATCGATGGGAAGTATTCATCAAAGAGTGCAATCTTTAGTGGTGGGATCAACTGAATAAAACAAAGTGTTTTTAACATCATGGCAAAATTACAAAAAATATTCGAACTATAAAATGATAAAATCTTGTTATCAAAATATGTTCGGTCATTTGTTTTTAATATCACTGTTGTTATCATTTCCTAAATTTGTATTTCATAAAACTATCCATTTATTTCATATTGTATCGTTCTCTAGAATTATACTTCAAATACTTCACTTAAAATTTATTATCATCTAATTCAAATTACGGATGGTATGGCTATTAATTTTTATCAAACATTCCATCATTGTCTAAACTGAGATTTGTGTAATTTCATCTAAGAGTTCTTTTTATTCAATAATTGTTCACAATAAATTGATATAGTCCAGTCTGTTAGCGTTTTGATAGTTACATTTATGACTAAAGCATGAAATTTGGCATAGTGGTACCTTAGGTCACTAGTAAACATTTCTAGGGGGGGTGCCACTTTTTCAAGGTCATTATCGATTTTTAGATCACAAAATGG
>JAUYWI010088087.1:0-12517 GCA_034780595.1 Parotoplana pacifica
CTGAAGTGCGTATACATATTGCAGAATATTTGGCATCTTTGACAGAGTTCAAAATGAACAAACAGTTTCAATCTTTGGTGGATCATTGTCAACTTGTGATTGATAAAAATGGAGAATATCCAAAAGATGTTTAAGATTAGTAAATTTTGATATTATTATGTATATATTTCTGATTCTAAACATGTATACCTATATTATTAATGGAATAAAAAACTAATAGAAATTTAATATATAAGAAACGCACTTTTTTTCATCAAATAATTTTTAAAATGCTGTAGGTTTTTCAAAAACGTAGATCTATGTCCCAAATTTAATGCATATATTCCCTACCACAGACATCTAACAACGTGAATATCAATGAAACATTTGAAACCAAAAGTAGTTATAGCATTTGTCTCGTTACTTTTGGGACAACCCATGGACCGATAGATTTGAAAAATATCTAGGAAAACCTATTGACAAAATACTTTCAGAATTTTAAAACCTCCATAAGTGACTGCCCTAGTTTATAAAACTTAATGAATAAAAAGCTATCATTTGGAAACATTTAAAAAAATCGTTATTGCTTATAATAGAAAAAATATGAGTTAGTTGGATTTGTTTTTTGTTTATTAGTTTTGCTACCCAGTACTTCATGGAAAGTTGGCAATAAATCAGAACAATATCATTAATGATAGGGTGTAACTTTTAGAACATAGTGCAATTACATATTTTAGTATCACCCGTCACTACGGAAACCAGATCCCTAATGAATGAGTTATGCTTTCTTATCTGTACTTTTTGTAGATAATATACACATGTCTATGAAATCGCGGTCTTCAGCAGCTGTGGAATGTTTAGTCCTAGTGGTTGTATGCATTGAATTATTCAACACAACAATAGCAACTGTATAGTGCTACTTGTTTCTATTAGTGATGAACAAATATGATAAATTGAATCAGTTTAATGCGTATGAAATTTTAATCATTTTAGGATAAATAATAAAGAATAAAGTTTCATTTTGATATATGCACAACATAATTGAGAGCTAGTAGGTGAGTTTCAATTAAATGGTAGCAGACTATGTAATGAACAATTTTAATATGTCTATCGTCTATAGTGAAAATTGGTTCACAGTCTTTTTAGTAAAATTAATTTGATTACCAAATTTATTGTTCATGTTTTTTATTACTCTATTTTATAAATATAACAATTGTAATCAGATTAATAAATGCAATTATGGATACTGCATAAAAAATTGAACTGTCCACTTAAAGACCTTTATGTAAGAGTTTTAGAAATTAAGTTTGCCCTTGGTGGATAAACATATTTTCACATAGGCCCCTAGAATTTCATACTTCACGTGGATCGATTAGACTGAAATTTGATAGACAGATAGTTTGGAAAGATTCATTGACAAATTTGTTTGTTGTTGAAACAATTGATAAGGGGACCGATGACGTCATTTGATCCAAAAAATTAAAGTTTGATCAATTTGCTTTAAATCTGGTGTGTAGGTCCACTGGGCACTCAGTGACATATATCCATAATTTATTTTTAATTTTGAAAAATATTGATTATCGATTTATTTGGAGCAATATTTTTTAATGAAATTTTCAGTTTTGTGGCGCTCTCAGGTTGTACCCTTCTCATAAAATTCAATATTTCCAAATACCCAGAATATGCCAAATATTAATCAATTGTATTACTATTTAGCTTAAGAATTGATTTTTTAAAGTACATTTTGGCAGTTTTGGACCAACTTCATTTTTTTCAGAGGGCCGTCACTGACTTTGAGAGGGGGGACATCATACAAAAGAGAATTTGGTGCGCAAATTACAAATAATGTCGTTCATTATTTTATTTTATTTAGTTATAAAAATATAATTTGAAGCAGTGGTTTCCATTAAATAATTTTCATGATAGCTGGAATAGTTCAAATAACATTTAAAAAATAGTAACATGTCTTGCCAGTTTTGATCACACGACAACACTGGAAAATCAACTAAAATAATACGGACAAAGTTTATAAATAGGTAGTCGAGTGGGTAGCGCGCTAGAATACGGATCGGGAGGTTCCCGATTTCAGTAACTTTAAGTTACTTGGTGGACAGGGTCCCGAAAGTGCTTAGGGACTAGAAAACCCACCTCCGACCCGACTGATAAGTGGTTAAGATATCCACAAGGGAGCCGGTATTAGCCCAAGGACCATGAAGAGATTGTCAGCAGCGATTTTTATGTGCTGCCTCCTAGGGTGATCGCGGGGTACTGATACTACTAAAAAGTAGTATTTTCGAAATAGTTAAAGGGCGCTTAGATACTGTGATGACATCACTCGATGTTGCAACATGGATCACAGCTGATCCGAAGCCAGCCAGACAACAACAACACAAAGCAATAGCTATGACATAAGTTTAAATAAAAGACAAGCAACCAACACAGAGAAAAGTTCCAACAAAGGACAAATGTAACGTAAGAAGATACTAATTAAAATCTAAATTTTTAAAAATTAAAATGTAAAATTAAAATATTTTAAAATAAAATAAATTTTGATTACGAAAATAAAATTAAAATTAAAAAATATTAAAAGTCAAAGAAAAAAACAAATTCAGTATTTTGAAAAAATCTTTCTTGTGAACTGTGTGTTGTGTATTTTTTTGACCATGTACTAGATTATTTGTTGATAAAAATATAAATTGGCAAAACTTTTAACTCTGAGGTTGCACTCTATGCATTAAAATAATGTTTACAATACTTAGTATTAGCAAATTTCAATAAAAGAAAGTTTATTGTAAGACCTATATTTAGAAAAACGTCAATTAACTTGACTTTTTCACAGGTAGAATTACTATAAACCCCTAAGGTTCTTAAAGCAAATTTAATGTAAAAAAACTGCAAAATGTGTCTTTCTATAAATTTTGTGGGACGGAAGGCTTAAGATTTTTTCTACATTGCAGGGGCAACTAAGTTATCATCAATACACTTTTAGATAAGATCAGCAAAAATATTGTTTTATCTTATTTGATAAAAGTTATGTTTGTATTCACTTGCGTATGATTGTATGCTTGACAATTACGAATTGAAACCATACATAGAATGTTAATTAGAATGCACTTAGCTTCCATTTTTAGACAACTACTTACTACAAATGGTGGGTTTGTATACAAAATAGACGATTTTTTCAATTTGCATGTACATATGTATATACATAGATATAGAGATCTAAGTATAAGTTAAATACATATTATATACGACTATTGTGCGGCGGTGGTTGATTTTCTGCTTAAATGAATTATACAAATAACGAAATATTGATGTCTACATTCTTTTCAAAGGAGATATTATAAAGGAAAAAGCGAATACCAATTCCTCTGGTTCAAGTCTATTTACAAAAATCAGATTTTTTATAGTAGGTATTCTCAGAATGTACCATTTTAGTAAAAAAATGTGTTTTTTTAATAAATTGTTTCTATGTTAAACGCCAATATGAAATTAATGTTTATGACAATAGAATGTTTTTTATCTTAAAGAAAACGACGACGGTTAAATCAGAAGTTTTACAAATTGAAATTTTTAAACTAAAATCTACTTTGCGGTATTTAATTACTTACCAATTCATATATACAACACAGTTACGTTCAGCGGTACTAGGGAAGGTTAGCTCACTAATTTCCTGTGTATATAGCCACCGCGTATGTGCTGCGCTGACATTTTGATTAAGAACTTTCTAGATTAATTTTTCGTTAATCATTTTGAGAAAGCAAGAGAAACTATTTTTACAAATAAATTTAGTTCTTAGATTATAATCTTACTTTTCCATGTTTTTATGTTGGCTAAAATTAAGTCTTACCTACTCTCTGCTCATCTGATTAATGCTCGATTTTTTACCGCAGATACATAGAATGGAAATCTTCACATGTTTATTTGCGAAGTAGCTTACCTATCTACGAGCAAAACCGGGCTTGGAAAATATTTTTATCTGATTTTAATCAATAAAATTGATATTCATGTTTGAGATGTTAAGAATGGTATAATAAAACTACATAAATGGTGTGAAACTGTAGTTCAATGAAATTGTACGGTGAATAGGGTTCAGTTTTTTTCAACTAGAGATAACATAGGCCACTAGCTCGCATCTTTAGTAAATCTTTTTAACTTGAATGAATCTTTACAGAGTACATACATACATACATACATACATACATACATACATACATACATACATACATACATACATACATACATACATACATATATATATACATATATACATGCATACTTTCAATCGATCGATTTACTAGGAAAGCTCGTAGACCTCAAGAGTCAAGATAATTCCTATCAATAATAAACAGTATGAAGAAAATCTTAGTAGGTATTTTGTCATATTTGTCTATAATAATTAGATCTACTGTCAGACACAAATAAATAATAAATAAATATGCCATCCAAAATAAATTAATTCTTATTACATGTAGTGTTAAAATCAAGATATTAATTAGCAGAAGTATGAAATGTAGTAGATATCTCTTAACCGTGTGGATAAACACATTTTCACATAGTCCGCGGATAGAGAGAGGCTGGTCACCCTCCCCCTCCAGGATTTCATACTTCCCGGGGCGAGCCAGGAGCCGATGACCTCATCAGATCCAAACAATAAAGTTTGTCTGATTTGCTTCAAATTTAGTGTGTAGGTACAGTAGGCAGGCACTCAGTAACACAAATCCATAAATATTTTTTTAATATATTGATTTCGTGTTAAAGATTAAACTTTCTGAAATTTAAATTTTGGTACGAAATCACTCGAAAACCGAGAAACTATGAAACTGATTAATTTACACAAACTTGAATTCAAAAAAGTAAAAATTATTAACTTTTTTACCTTTCAGGTTGCACTCTAATAATAAAAATCAATAATTTCAAAAATCTGGAGTGGAGATAGTATATTAAAGAGAGGAGTGTTAATAGTCTATCAACCAAATATTAATCAATTGTACTTATTAGCTTCAGAATTGATTTTTTATTGTTAAAAGTACATTTTGGCATTTTGGAGCACTTTCATTTTTTAATGGGACCGTCACGTGACCTTAGGAGGTCACACACAAAACTTTTGATGTGAAAAAAGCCGCAAGAGAATTTACTATGTGGACCCCCAATTTCAGACGTTTTTGAGGGATTTGGAAACACTTTATCGCCCCCTTTATCGGCCAAGGGTTAATAAAGCGAATTATATTTTTCATTTTTATTGCTGAATAGTTTCATTTTCCCCCTTATACATTGTATAGGAAATTTGAACATTTTAAAATCTCATACTTTGGTCTGCATATGCATTCGAGAAACATTAAATATTGTATGCAATCAATTCATTAACTATTGATTTTATGACCTATTTCCATTTTACAATTGCAGCATTTACGATATAGTAGCTTATTTCAGGCATAAAGTATTTAATTATTGTATGCCTATCATTCATTAACTCAAAACCTATCTAAAATATGTAATTGTTACTTTTGGCTTTTAGTACTTAATTGTTTTGAGCTATATATTCCCAAAGAACTAAATATTATAGTTAGGGAGATGGAATAGAGGAGCAGTAATAAATTGAAGGCACACATTCAAATCTGCAGACAAACATACAAATAAACAATTCCTCTAGCCAGACATACCTGGGTGAATGGTGTTTGCCAACAAATATATTCTTATCAGTTTATTTCTATTTTGATATTAGTAGGTAGTAGTAGTTAGATGCATAGATGCATTTCCATATCTATGGATATTCCAATAAGACATTATTTTTGACATTATTCCCTATTCTCCTTGTTGATTTGAGCCACTGCCTGTATGTGATCATTGATATCGCAATATTTTGCTTCAAAATGTATATGAGTGCACGCAAAATCATATTTCCTTCATTAAAAAAATAATCAAGCCCAGATTGATATAATAATGTTTATTAATTGTTAATTTTAATTACATTTATAATGATTAGGTTGTATTCTTCACCTATAGAAAATATAACTAGAGATATTTTAATGAAGACGTGTCTATCCTAATTTTTCACATTGCATAGAGCTACAAGTTCAAAAGACATAAAAATAGATTAAAACTAGAATAATTTAGTAATTATATCAACCTACACATGTTTTGTGATTAGAGAGAAATACTCTAATTATTGAATTTTATAACCGGCAGATATTTTGTCATTGTGAAAACTATTTAATTTGATTATTTTAATTCACAAAATTAGATCATCATCAATAAAATCGCAATACCTATCAAATAAAATAAATATCAATCATTTACATGAATTTTATTAGAAATTATTCTACTTTGTCATAAAATAGGTAAAAAGTGAATACAATATATTGTGTATTAGATTAATTCGCTACAGTGGTGTCTGTTTAGAGATCATTAAAAGATAATTTTATTTTAACTGTTTTTATCAATTATGTTTTGTATAGTACGTTATATCCTTCAATTAACAATTAACAAAAAATGTGTAGGTACGGGATTTGACGACAGCTAAATTTCTTTAGTGTAATTTTGTACTTCATACGACGTATTATTTACAATATTCAAATTGATAAAATAGATCTGTGTAGGTAGCTACTTTGTATACGCTATAGGAAAAGTAAATCTTAATGAATTTGTTGGCAGGAATTGTCTTCTGTCACTTAGGTACTGAAAAATTTCAAAGTTAACAATCCTTTCAGGAAATTTTGATTATGTGATTATTTTCTTACACTTGTAGTTTTTAGTTAAAATAATATTTATTTTCTGAATTAGAGTAATTTGAATAATGCACAGATTGTACTTATTGACCAAATTAATATTTTCTTGTTTTTTTAAGGAGATACTGAATTATAGTTAAAACTATATTTAAAAAATTGAAAAGTGGTTAGACTTACTTTATTTTACGTTTCTTTTGCAATTCTAAAAAAATGTTATTGACGTTTAAACATTTTAAATTTAACTATAATTGCCCAGTAAATGTATGTATACAAGATCTAATTAAAACTGACGACAAAAAAGTGCACTGTACTTTTGGTACCTGGAACAAATGTTTTTATCTTTATAATTTTTGAACAATATAAGTATGTAATTAGATAATGCTAAACTTTTATGAACATTATAGAGAATGTTTTATACACGCCTTTGTTTAATAGAATACAAAAGAAAATAAATTTCATTTTTCTATTCAAAAAACTAAACTTTGCATCAACGTAATCTACTTAAAAGAAACAAGTAGAATATCTCTCATCTAATGTCAAACTTCATAGAGTACATATTTAATAACTAGGCTGTTCAATGAACTGTCTCGATTTCGTTTTAAACAAATCTATGCAAGCGAATATTCATTGCATCCTCCTTTCTTTCTTTTTAGATCTGCAGTATTTAATTTATTGGTGATTATTGCGCTAACTGCTGCATTTGCTGGGTCTATTCTACATTTAGACTGGAGGCCCCTGGTTCGAGATTCATTTTTTTATGCAATTTCACTTGTTTTTTTTGTTTATAGTGTATGGGACACCGCTTTTCAAGTAAGAGTTCATTTTTTTATATTGCCATGTTATCTAACTCTACATTTTTTAGTAAACTAATTGGAGCTATTTTGTGTGGATTGTTGTAGACCCATGTATCCAAAAGTACTGATTTTCATTATGCTGTAACATTTTACATAGAAGGGGGATGCTTCGTATTTTGTGAATTATTTATAGTTGTTGGTGAATTAATCCTGCTCTCTGTTTCATAGATATTCTAGAGACATGGAGATTTATATTTAAGTTTCAGACAAACTTACGTAGCACCTAGAATGGGTCGTTGTCAAGTAGTAAATAATTTTAAGTTTTGTAGAAAATGTTGATTATAAACAAATGATAAAATTTAAACCAAAAGTCGTATCTAACCAATGTATCGTTTTTTGCATACACTCCCATACAGTAAAAATGATATACCTACACATTTATTCTTTATTTTCGTATATAAAATAATAATTCAATTCCAAACTATACATATTTCCAAAGTAAAATTATTTTAGGAATTTTGACAGGGTTTGTAAGAAACATTTGTTTTTTTAATGAGTAGAGTAAATATACCTCTGTTTTTCAAAATTTCGGTAAAAGTCAGAAATTAGATTTTGTTTTGTCAAGATTTTAGTTACATGTTAATACTAATAATTTAATTCATTTTTATTTTTTAGTGGTGGGAGACGATTGTTTTAGTTGTTATTTATATACTTTATATTGTCTGCATGGTATTTAATAAACGCTTAATGGTTGCTTTGGAGAAATTAGAAAGCCGATAGTAAGTCCGCGTTACCAAAAGTTTGTTTATTTACGTCTAAGAATCTTGTCGGCTATTATGGATGCGACTTTATAAAATTTAGTTGAACTGTTTTATCTAAGCCGCCAGTAGTTAGGTGGCCCAGTTAGAAAAAGGGTGATTCATTTACAAGAATGATAAAAACAACTAAAATTTGTCAAGAATTAGGAGATCTTAGGGTTTAAAAATTGCACATTCTCCATCATATTTTCCTTTTGGATCAAGTTGCTTCGGCCATAGATATGGCAAAAAACAGGGGAAAGTTTTTTTGTTCCAATATTGTTTCAATATTTGTTTCACTATATTGTAAAAAATCGAATCGTATTTAATCATTCAACTCTTCTGATTGGTGTTTTCTTATTTTTAGGTGGACTGCTCGTAAATGCATAGAGGTAAAGATATTTTTTGTCAGAAAAACTGTGTTATTTATGCTTTAGTTTATCTGTAACAGCTTGAAACTAAATAGAATATAATTTCCCATTAACAAGCGATTTGGTATTCTTAATAATTTAATCAGTTATTTATGGATATTCTATTCTATTTATATAAATACAAATGATTTTCCAATTCTTAGTCTAGTTCAAAGTACCGTTTGCTATATTTAAAATAAGTTATTTAATGAAAATCAATTTATGTGCGATTTCCATCAAGTATTGATTTCTGTCTACTTGCCCTATTATGAGAACGCGTACAAGGCCCTTTTCAGGGCCACCACTTATTGATTGATTCATACTGCTTTCAATACAGTTGCCTACTTCTTGTTTTAAAGTAATTTTTGTTGTCATAATCAGATGTAATATAATTTTTGCTAGGCTAGGGGGCGGCGTTTTTAACTGGCGGTGTGTATATGTGGTAGGTACTTTGAACTACACTAGGAATTGGAATACCATCTATATTTATATAAATAGAATAAAATATCCCATAATATCTTATTAAATTATTGAAAATAACCAATGGCAAATAATAAATAAGACAATATTTAGTTTCAAACTGTTACAGATAAATTGAAGCATAAATCACATAGTACTTTCGACAAAATTATCTTTACGAGCAGTCCATCTCTAAATATGTATGAAAACATGAAATAGAAAAGTTATTATATATGATTTAATTTTTCCAATAGAATTAGATATATTAAATTATTTTAACAAAAATGTACTTTTTCTGATTTTTCGCCATATCTATGGCCAAAGCAACTGGATCTAAAGGGGAACATGAAGGAGGATGTGCAGTTTTGAAGCCGATAAGGTCACCTAATTTTGACAAAGTTTGGTGCTATTATTAACCTTGTAACTAAATTTTCACTAAGCCTACTAACTACAATGGTAATTGGCTGTTGGCTCCAAAACTAAGTCTTGACTAATGGGCTATTTTTGACAGGTGAATTTAAATTCATTCTAATAATTTAGACTCCGATGCTAAGTAAGTGTGCCAAATTTTATCAAAATCGGTCAAGTAGTTTAGGAGATATTGTGTTAGCTCATACCCTAAAATATGTGAAATAATTTTTAGGTGTTAGTGCTTACTAGGTATTAGTATGAATAATATTGTTTTTAGATAAATGTTTTAAAATATTAGAGCTAACAAAGTCAATAAACATCTAAAAATAATATATTGTATAATAGAATTAATTCAAAGTCGAGTAATTCTAAAGAAAATATGAAAAATTAACACTTTGTCTAACATTTTATCTAAAAACAATAGTATTCATACCCAATGAAGCTAACACCTAAAAATGATTTCACATATTTTGGGTATGAGCTATTAGCACACTTTTTGACCTCTTTGGTCTTTTAATTATTAAATATTTTAAAGTGTTACACTTATACGACAGCATTACATACATTTTAGCACAAGAACTGCTATTTCACCTGTACAATCTACATTTGCAAATGGTAACACAGCTGTGGTAAGACTAAACTTTATTTAATTCTAAATGCATGCAGGTACCTATGCATTGTTCGAGGAAATTTTCTTGAACAAATACTATACAGAATATATGCATAGTTTTTAGTTATTTTATTAAACAAATAGTTAATACAGAAAACTTTTTAATGCATTATTAATTATTTGTTCCTAAATGTTTCAATAAACGTGATGCACGTACAGCCAATTAATCAATATGCGTTTGTCAATCTGAATATTATTGTCCGTTTTTTTGTTTTAGACCATTGCAAATAGCACTCAACAAATAGATGCAACTCATTTATCACGTTCATCTATAAGATCAAATGAATCTAAAGAATTTCGGCATAACCGAAAGAATTCGATCTTACCAAATATTACGTCTTCAAAAAACTCTTCTCACGGTAGCATCAAATCTGGCCAACATCAACTTTCTGTAAGCATTAGATAGTAGTTTTTTGTTGCTTTACTGTACTGTGTTGTGTTCGAAAAGTCACGCAACTCTGCAAAAACTTATAACTGTATATGAAAATTCAGTATATTGTGCATGATATACAGAAGTTAATACAATTTTACCACCACAGAACATAGGTTAGAACTATAGGGTAGCTACCCGCCTTCTATATAGACAAACTATAGAAATAAACACTGGGTCAACCAAAAGTCCTTGTGCGGTTAATAAACCAATATATTTTATCTCACTAAAAATTTCAAAAAGATAATTTTTCAAATTGAAATAGAGATTTGGTATTTTTATGGATTTTTTGTGTGTATTAAATTTTAACTTAGTTGCCAAAAATATCGACCGCGAAAGAATTTTTTCCAACATGTACATAATTCTATGACTGAGCCCCTCCCCATAACAAAAATCAAAGAAATAACCATTTTAGTATCCGCGAACACCCAATGCTCTCCTCCAAGGCCCACACAATCAAGAAATCCAAGTGGCTACCGACATTTGGCACACTATCTCCATCAACACTGAGACCCAGTTCCATCTGCAATGGGTCCCATCCCATTGTGGCATCGATGGAAACGAAGCCGCGGATGCCGAGGCAAATATGGCAACATCGGGATCCATGTGGACGTCACTAAGAGCCTTCTTAATAGGAAAGCCATCGAGAAGTGGACGAAGGGGGCCGCCCACAGCGAATGGTACAAGAAGCACACAGAGGCCAAACCCCTTAGCTATAGTGTCGAAAATCCCCTCACCAGAAAAAAAGATGCGGTTAACTTGCACCAAGCCAGAGTAGGTGGACTGACATTGACCAAAGCCTTTCTGCATTCCATTGGAAAAGCCCCGACTGACACGTGCCCTCGTTGCCAAGCAGCCAACGAGACACCCATCATGTCATCTTCGACTGCCCTGCCCTCGACACAATCAGACATAGGACAATCGGACTCCCTCCCATGCTCGACACGATCATCAGCGACCCGATCAATGTGGTAAAACTCCTCGATGAGGCCGCACGGACAAACCCGTAACTAGGTCGATCCTAGCCAGAAGATGAAGAAGAAGAACACCCAGTTTAATCTGTTTTGTCCCATAAATTTTACTTGCTCTAGAAGGTTTAAGTTAAATAACTTTGATTACGCCCATTAAATTGTTTTGTTTAGCATGACAACAATTAATGCAGAGCATATTATGTAATGTATTAATTCCTAGAGGATGCAATGCTTTGTAAATAATATGACAATATTTCTCTCTTAAGCAACTCCAACCAACCCCAGACCCTGCAACTGCAGCTACTGCCTCCTCTACAGCAAGCATATCTAACCCACAAACTCGTAAAGATAGCGGTTTCCAAAGTCCTGCTGAAAATGAACTGAGCGATGTGCGGTCAACTACAGATCCAAACGCTGTCTTAGAGGAGGACGCTGATCGGGCTAAAATGAAGGACAGTGAGGAAAAGAAGAAACAAAAACAGGAACGTAGGAAACTTCGTGAAGAAAGAAAGCAGAAAGATGTGGAATTGGAGACAACTGAAACAGCTATCAATGGTAACGGAACTCTAAATGGCAATCACAAACGAAATTCTACTTCTTCCTGCTCTTCTTCGTCGTCATCTTCTTCAACTCATTCAAAGAAGGTAATCCATTACGTACTACAAGTCTTTTCTTTCTATAAACATATTTCCCATTACGTGTCTAGATTTGTACTTGACCTTCCCTTGTCCTTTCCTTTTAAAATTTGTTTCTACTTCCTTATTTTATAGGGTGTGTCATAAAAAACGGCGGTTTTGTATTATGATAATTTGATTGTATAGTATTTTCATCAAATTTCTATGAAAAATCAGTGGTTTTAAGTTTTTAG
>JAUYWI010088098.1:0-12517 GCA_034780595.1 Parotoplana pacifica
CAGTTAATTTTATTTTATTTGTGTGACTTTCTCATGTATACAAAGCAGTTTTATATATAAGCTAAATTCTGCTATTATAAATATATTTTTCAAATCAATGTTTCCTTCTACCTAAAAAATATCAATTAAACTTACCTTCAATTGCTACATTGGGTATTGTGGTCAATATCAACTCTTCAATGTCATTAGAATAAATGCTAAATAAATGAAAGCTAAACATGAATTCAGTTGATTTTATGCACTCACATAAATATTGTCAACCATTGCAGTGATTTGATTGGCTACATACAACAGCTTTATCGAATTGACCTACTTCACCATCTACCACCTCCACATAAAATTTCGATTTGGTCAAACCTCAAAACACTCTTACCTAGATACCTAGATTTCCATTCAGTCACTATTTTAAGAAAAAGAGGTAGTTTCCATTTGGTTGCCCCTGGATACTTCTTCCTTACTTCAGATTTTTCTATTCTACTCATAAGCTCATGGTAGTACCCCTTCCACCAGTCTCTGATTTTTGTATTATCTGTCAGTACCTGTCCATTTTTATCTTTCATCAGTCTTAGATTCTTTATTCCTCTGTTTTATGAGTCTAATAGCTTTGTTATGTCCATCTTTCTCTTCTGGACTATAATACAGGTCCTCATATGCCTCTGCTTTTGCTTTGGCCACTGCTCTCTTTCTGCCTTATTTCCTTTACTCATCTCCTCACTCTAGTTCAAGTCCCTTTCTTATTTTCTCTCATGTTTTTCCTTTATAGAAATTTGTACATCAGTACACTACCACCAAGTCTCTGATGTAACACCTAACACATCTTTTGCTACCTCTTTTATAACACTGCTCAGCATCTCCAACAACTTTTCCTATCCATGTTTCTGTCCCACCTTTTCAACAAATTGTTCTTTGTTTTCTATATTTTTCTGCTTCCACCAACAAATTTTCTTTATTTTTACTTGTCCCTGTGTCATTGCTTTACATTACACCAGCTTATGCTGTTCAGCCACTGCCTCTTGGTATTACATGGCAGTCCTGTACCTTTTTTACTCTCTTTCCTTCTATAGAGTATGTAATCCACCTGACTGCTTGTCCCACCACTGTTGTTATTTGTCTTAATAGTCTCTTTTTAAAGTATGTGTTGACCACTGCCATTCTATGTGTCATTGCAAAATCAACAATCCTTTCCCTCCTCCATTTCTTATCCCAACACCATGTCTTCTTATGATGTTTGCTGCATCAATCCCCTCACTGACATGTCCATTTAGGTTTCCTCCAATCCACAACTGCTCTTCCTCTGGTATGCATATCACCACTCCACTTAGATGTTCCTAGAAGTTCTCCTTCTCTTCTTCAATGCAACTAACCTGTTGTGCATAGGCACAAACCACATTTCCTATCACCTTCTATATCTCCATCTTTATCCACATCAGCCTATCTGAAACCCTGTTCATTTATACAACTCCCTGTTTTATCCCTTGGCTCAGCACAATCCTGACTCCAGTTTTCATATTGTTTTCACCTGTGTGGTACAGCTTGTAGCCATTTCCTATTTCCTTTGCTTTTTGCCCTTTCCACCTTGTCTCTTGGACACACAGTACATCTATCTTCTTTTTCTCATCCCCTATCTCCCTTCCTTTCCCACATATTATTCCTACATTAAGTGTTGCTGTGCTAAATTTTCTAGTGAAGATATATTTTTCCCCTTCTTTGAGCTATTTTCTTTAATCTGATACACTCTTTTGAATTTTTAGAAAAAATCATATACAGACAAATGAATTTTATATGTTTTATGTTTATAACCATACATGGATTTAAGAGAATGAGTAGATTAGTAATCATTTTATCCATGACAAAATAAAGAGGTGTATCAAACAACTAGCTTTTAGAGTTTTCTTTAATAGTTACATGTTTCTTTGTATTTCCTCTCTATGTCAAATGAATCATATTTTTGGTATTAACTGCATAACTAAAATTTAAAAGTTAATAAGTATCACACAGCCTGTAGATCTAGAAGTAGATTTAATTTATCTATATAACTACATAATACCCAAGAATAAAAATCAGAAATATGCAGTTCTTTTTGTTTAGAATATATTATGAAACAATATTCTTTTGTTTTAGAAAATATGGATTTAGATTATGTTGCACATGATTCTAATTTCCAAAAGCAATTATCAACTCAAACTGACATTAGAGCACAAGCATCAAAAGTAGGTGTTATATATTTTTTAATTTCAAATATTAAACAATGTAATAGTATAGTTTTGTACTAAGTTATGCACTATGCATATACAACCCCTTCTAAAAGTGATACTACACCCTTAATTTTTAGTCATATAAACTCTTTTTTTATAACATGAAATTTTAAATGAATTTCATCCGAATTTTTGATATTAAATTAATACATTTTATATATATTTATCTGTATAAATTCATTAAAAAATATTAAAAATTAAGAGTGTGGCTCTAACATTTATAATGTATATTTTAGCAAGCATACTGTACCAGTAGTACAATACATTATCTTCCATATTTTTAAAATTAGTTGTTTGTTTAAGATTTTCTGATGTCTTAAAACTTATTTGTATTTATTTAACCAAATTTAAAAAAAACTTTAATATAGATATTGGAATGGATAAGTGGACCTGGACAAAAGCTGCTATATTCACAAAGAGCTTTACCACGTTCTTTTCAAGAAGCAGAGGATATTCGGAAAGCTCATGAACAATTTGAATTCAAATGCATGGTTAGTTTGTCTCCAATGTTATAGATTATACCTTTTATAATGTATAATTAAATTAATAGACAATAAAATTCCAATCAAAAATAGTAAAATCAGCCAAAAAGGTTAACTGATCTATATCTGTGATTTTTTATCACTTTTAATTATTCAATCAACTTTATTCTCAATAGGTAAAACAAAATCCTATTTTTGACCAAACCTGCAAAAGTTAGTAGGTTTCAAAGGCTTAGCTATTTCAACATTAAAAATAGATTTGGATTAAATAAATTGTAAAAAATCTAATTAATTAATATATTTTCTCATCAGATGACAATAATATTCAAATATAATGGCTAATCATAAAACTCACATTCTTTGTTAATTGACTATATGCATAATGCATTAAACAATTCTATAGAAAAGTTGTTTCTTGTTTCTGAACGATCTGAATATCGGAACTTATTTGGTAGATATGTTTCAATCGTTCCTTATAGTTCTAAATGCTGAGTTTCTTTAAAAAAACCTATAATACTTATTATTTTGTTAATACTGATTTCTGTTAATTAGAGCAACTAAATTTTAATATTAAATAGGATTTAAAAAAGTATATTTTAGTACATACCTAGCATACATTGTTTTTTTTACTATCTATACATAAGTACATTTTGTTGTGCATACAGCGTTAGCTTGTTAGACTAAACTCATACATATTTTATCTCTAGAATGTATAAATCTATCTCTGCATTATATAATTTCTTACCTATACCTGTTTTATTTGTACGCCTACAGAATATGTTTATGTTTTAAACTTCTAATAACTGACAGACACAATCGTTTTTTAATTTGCATAAGTATGCGTTGATTGCATAGTTATAGATATGTGGTCAACATAATATAAAAAATAGCAAGTATAGGTATACCAACATGCGAGTTGTACGAGTTTTATAATTGTCAAAAAGTTAATTTAATTTTTGTTATTTTCCAAAATACAAAATTTGTAATGTCGAATGATCTTTTTCTTTCTTTTACAGCAAGCATTATCTGTTTATGCTCAGTTGCATGATGCTGAAAGTCGCGAAGCAAACCCATTTGCAGAGAAAAATGGACTCGATTCTGCTGTTCAAGAATTTCTCTATAAACTAAAAATGCGACGGACTGTTGTTGTTTCCTTTTATACTTTTTACAGAATACTTCATGAGGTTAGTTGTTTGCAACTATACTTTGTCAACATTTTAAGTTACATACATGTATCTGTGGTTTCTTTATTAACTTTCATAATATATTGTTTATATTTTAGATATGATGTATTTCACGAATATTTGGATAGCTTTTCCTTTTATTTACTAAAACTTATTATGTTTTCTTTTAACTAGTTGGACAGTACCTTAGCTGAATTGAACAAAATCTGTTCAGATGAAAAAGAATCAGCAATGTCTGAAGCCACATTAAAATCAGTCAAACTAAAAATGGCCACTCTTACTGAGCTTTCTAAATCTGCTGACAAACATCTTATCAGTCTCACTCGTGAAATGGAACGGCTGCGACCTCTTACGCATGGTCAAAATTCTGACCAACCACGAGAAGTAGCTCGAGAGTTAGAACTAACTTTAAAAGGAGCACAGACCCGAGTTGCTGAGATACTACAATTTGTACGATTGGAATCTTTACAATTGAATAAGCTTGATAAAATGCTCCAAGTAGAATGGGATGCAGATCAAGCTGTAAATTGGTTGGGAGAGATGGTAGATTTGGTTGTAGGAAACTATCACGACCGTTGTATTGGTATTACTCCTGTTGAAACACGTAACCTTTTGGTCGAACATGGCAAGCTTGAGGAAAAAGCAAATGTAAGTAATTGGTTTTAATAATTATTATTACGTATTTACAAAAAATGAACCTTATTAGGTATAAAGAACCTATTATGAATCCATAAAATATTTTTATAAATGTTGAGCACCACTAGATTACAGAGTGCGCGTGCATTCCGGTATGGCAGTATACTACGGGTAGCACAGGAGGCACATCAAATATTGAAGCAGATATAACAACCTCTTCATGGTTCCTGTGCTAAGACTGACTCCCATGGTGAACACCGTATCCTTTTATCATGCGGGTCGGAGGTGGATTGTTTAGGTTTTGAAGATTTTTGTGCACCAACTAACTCAAAAGTGCGCCACAATTGGATTTTGAAGTGGTCCAATATTTTAATCACTCGAATACCTGCTGCCCTTTGCCCCTAGTTCTCTGATTTATATTTTTCTAATGAAAATACTTGTGTATCAAACAGTGTTTTATGAAGTTACTATTATTTGCAAATGATTCTACTAAATATAAGTCATGATCCAGCAATTGTTATGACGTTGTTACCATAGATAATAGACATGATTTTTAACATTCAAGTTGTATATTTTCTATTATATTCGATTTATACTGGTATGTATTTTGTGTCCTATATTTATGACAAACGATTGCATTTTATCCTTTCAATACAAACTATGCATGTAAATAGGTTCATAAATATGTATATTTAAAAATATTAATCTTACGCATTTCAAATACCAACTTTTATTTTATTTTTGAATAACAACATTTTGGCTAAATGAAAACTTTTATAGACATTCATAATTTTTCAATATTAAATACCTTTCTTCATCTCAAATACCTAATTGTATCCAAATTAGTATGCAATTGAACACCACGTTTAGATCGTATTACAACGTTCTTAGAATGTTCTCTCTGTTATATGTTACCACCCACTCTCCTGTAGTTGGTTCTAATAGACAATTTAGCACTGTGTATTTTGTTTATGAATAAGTTTTCTAATTGATGATATACCTACTAGTTTTGCATTTCAATTTGACTTGAGCTTCATATTTATTATTTAGGAAACCTATACATTTTATCAGTCAGCAGTCTCAGCATTCCAGGTGATGTGTCGATCGAATAAATGTCCTGCTAATCGAGCTACGGTACTGAATAGGAAAGCTGAATATGCCTGGGATAGACTTTGTAGCGTAAACAGAGAGATCAAAGAGAGATTAGAAGTTGGAGAAACACTTTACAGAAACATTGATACGGTAATGAATTTTATTTTGGTCATTGAAAGTTTGAAAGAGAAAAATGTCAAGTATATCATCAATATGGCATAACTAAAATAATTTTATTATCAAGCATAATGTAATATGTATTTTCATTAGATAAATGAATTTTTGGGGTCATAGACTTGATGTAAATAAAAATTCAGTTTTGGTACATATTACTTTATTGCACGATGAAGTTTTCGGTATACTGACTTTCTTAATATCTTTCTTACATAGTGATTAATTTGATAAACAATAGAGTTAATATTCATATTCAGATTTTGTCCGCCGTAGAACGTGTAATTTTGACCATTTCTCGAGAGCTTGATAGTGGTATGTCAGTTGAAAAAGTTCACAACAAACATTTAGCGGAACGGGACGAAATTGTTGGCGATTTTGAAATTACAAAAGAAATTGGTTTCGCATTAATGCATCGTGTGAAAACTAGAATTGGGAATGAGTAAGTATGACCATAATTTGATTTATCATTATGGTAGCCTAATTAGATATTGAAACTATTATTGCAGAATCTATATCTGATAAAAAATTTATTTGCTGTCTATCTCCGTATTGTATTGTATTGTATTGTATTGTATTGTATTGTATTGTATTGTATTGTATTGTATTGTATATTATACAGTAGGATTTGAATTTGATGAAGTTACTGTATGTTACCAGGGTAGCTATTAATTGATTTTATTGAAGTTGCCTAAATTTTGTGTTCAAATGTTAAAAATAAACAATGAGCATTGTGTAATACTTCGCCTATACTGTAAACTTCTTGTATATTTTTATTATAGACCTGAAATCAGTGATGTGCACAAAGTTGATGAAACCCAGGCTATAATAAAAATGAAACTTTACACATTGTGGGTAAAAATTTTGGAATTAGACTACTTTTTAGGCATACGAGTTAGACGTGGTGCCGATTTTGAAGATATAGTTGCACTGATTAATATTCAATTGGATAAGGTAAATGTTTAACTTAGTTGAGAACATGAATGAATTTATTGAATTGAAAAATGAAAATAATATACAGAAATTTCCTATTAAATACCTGCTACATAATTTATTGAATAGTTGAAGTTTGCTATCTGTAGCATTATCACAAAATAAGAAAAGATACTAAACCAAAGTTAACGCTTGGTTTTAGTGTATATTTTATTCGTTATATTGATAATTTATTGTATTTTTATACACAAGGAAAAGGAATTTGTTTGTTTATTTATTTACTATTCCTTGTAATGTTTTTTTTATGAGCATGTAGCAAATTGAACTATCTTTGTTGTTTTTTAATTGAAATATTTTACTACATGGTTTGTGAGTGTATGTATATGCATGTATGTGTACAATTTTGTTAAACAAACGTGTTTCTGATATTTATAAAGTATTACGAGCGATTGAATTTTCATCGCCAACAATGGTCTCATGTTGCTCTGGAAATCTATCCTGAGCCAGCAGATAAAGCGCTCCGTATTCACCACGATGCGCGTGCAGAGATGGACGCTATGTGGCAACGGATAGATACTGAATTGCGTCCCATTATTAATGGAAGTTCTCAGTACCAAGAAGATACCATAAGAACTGCTAATGAAGCATTTCAACAGGTTAGATACAATTAGTACAAACCACTACCGAATACTCACAATTGATTCAAACATCAATAAAAATATTGTGTTGAAAAAATTGTCAAATAAATTTGTGAAAATAAATGCTATAATGTGATGAATTACGACTGTTATCGTTTTGTATAAACTACACCATTACTTTACAATATTTGGTCAGAATAAACACACATCATACTACGTTTTTCTTATCCCACATTACCTTACCCTGCCTCTACTCCAATATCAACCCAGCACCACACTGCCCTTCTTCCCCGGCACCCCAATTCCCTACTTTTACCACTCGACCCAATATCTTTGCTGACCTTTACCGTACTGCCTTCCATCTTCACTACACCTTCCTATCAATCACAAGGCCGACTTGTGCCAATACAACCCCACAACCTGCTTTCAATTCTTTTTGGAAGGGGAATATGGATGGCAAAAAAAGCATTTTGGATAATTGGGGTCACTGGTTGGGAATGGGGCCGAACATGTGATGAGTCATAGTAGTAGAGTTAGAGGGTTATGACAGAAGGATGTTGTGGGGTTGGTTAATGTAAAGTGGGTTGCAAATAAGGGCGGCTAAGGTGTTTGTAGTTACAGTGAAGGATGGAGGTGTGGTGGGTGGGATGGCAGTTAACACACTGTAGTAGGCAGGGCAGTGTCGTTTCTAGTTAACGAGGTGTATAATTAGGTGGCTTTCATCACTATAAAATTTATTTACTTTTCTAGTCAAGTCAACGTAAAAAAGAATGGGAACAAGATTGGATGTCCTGTAATGAAAGATTACAACGTCGTCGAAATATTTTGTATAGCTTTAAGGACTTAAAAACCGACCTGGAAAATTGGTGGAAGCGCCTCCTCGATCTAAAAGATTGCGAACCAATTGATAACATTGGAATAGTTGATGAAGTTAATAATGGTGTTCTGGAACTTAAAGAAAGAGTTCCAGTAAGTTTGAACCATTTTAAATTAATCTTACATGTTGTGTATATTTTATCTGCAACTACTACCTACGTATTGATCATTTATTTAGAATAATGAACGTATGGTTAAAGAAGTGTTAGAAGCTCTACAAACCGAAGTTGGAGCACCATTAAATGACGATAGATTGGCCGTCTATGATAGCTGGGATAAATACAAAAAGAATTTAAATTTATTGCGAATAATGATGGAGATCGTTTACCAGGTGTGTAAATTGTTTTTTTAGTTCGGCATAATATTTAAGAGATTTTTCGCTTCAATTAATCCATTTTCTATAAATTTTAGATAGTTTCATTCTTTCCACGTTTGGACCACTTCAAAGCTCATCTACCAGATCGTTTAGCAAAAGCTAAGACTCCAAATAGCCAGTCTCAATTAGCTGATGAAATTGCGGAAGTGGTGAGAATTATACGTGGATTTGATCTCGATTTGTTAATGACCACGTGTGGACAGTTAAACGCTGGTGATGATTCCAAAGCGCGTCAACTTGCAGAACGCTTGCGCTTATATCTGGATGCATTAGAACAAATTCAGTTCGTTAAAACCAGTACGTGGAATAGAGAGAGGAGAGAGAGAATACAAGTACAGTATACACAATTACAGTTTATAATTGTATTTCATTTAGCCAGCACAATGAAAGAACCTCCGAAGACTGTAGCACCACACTTTGTGGCACAGGGAGGCCTATTGTCAGATGTGAGATCTTACGAAGGAGATCGGTGCCAGTTAGAATGTCGATTTGAGGGATTTGATGGAGTTGCAGAAGTCTTATGGCTAAAAAATGGCGCTCAATTTTATAGCGATCGAGTGGAGAAGCATATAACAGCCGTATCCGCTCGCTTGATTTTTAAGAATGTTGAAGAGAGTGATAGTGGAGTCTACAAATGTGTAGTGAGAGATCGTCAAAGTGGCCGCCAGCTGGAAACACAAGGTAGGTGGTAGCTGAAACAAAGATTTTAATGGAGATTTTGTGTTGATATTAATTTATCTCAAATCATTGAATACCCACTAACCTTTTTGCTTCAACCCCTTCGCGACTGAAAATTTTTAAAAGTTTTTTGGACATCACCCAGATGCTGAAAATATTCCAAATTTTAATGATCGAAATTCTTAATTAAACAGTTTTGTTTCATTCAATAAGCTTTGCAAAGAATATTAAACGTATTAAAATAAGTTCTTATCCATGTAATATAGAGTTATTTTTTAAAATTGGTAAAAATTCTATGATATATTATTTTGATTTATATTTTTTCTGGACATTTGGACATTATCTAAATTTTTAAAATACACATAATAAAAATTTATTAACACAAAAATTACTTGCCATATATACGAAAGAAATTGTAGACTTGATTCTATTTCAAAAGTTCTGCTATTTTTTTCGGTTCAATTTCATAATCCTTTTTACATAAGTATTGAATTTCAACCAATCTGTATACGGGAAATAGATTTTAAGGGACTTATCAGTGACTTATCTACTAATATATTCCTAAACAATATACAATTTAAGAAACATAGTATATTTCATGCCCAAAACACTTTTCAAATAAACCTATTATTACTAATGCACAGTATTTCATATATTTTATTGTTTTTGTACAGGCATATTTATTATTGTGAAACCATAATACTCGTACAGCTTTTTAACTAATCAATTTATTTACCTACATATTATTGAAATGTTGGTTTTAAAATTGACAACCATGAAAACAGATTCTAAATAAAACAAGCGGAATGTAAAGTTGTCAATAATCATTTTCAATTTTCTATAGAAGTAAGCCGTTAGGTTTAGGGCATCTATTGTAGGTATATCTCATGATCCACCCGAACAATTATCTTGAAGTTTTAAACAATAATTGACACGATTCAGGAAACCCTCCCTATTTTATAAACTTTTGATATAAGACGTGAACCATGCGGCCTTCAACTTGAATGGACAAACCATTTAATTTTGGATCGATTATGTATATCGTTATTCTAATATTGGACATTACATCAACATTATGCCACATTATAAATGCATTATTCTAGTAGGGCCGATCGTTATTGATTTTTTAGATAATCTTTAATCTTGTTATTGTTTTGCATTTTAACTATTTTACATTTTTCATTTCTGACCGGATTGTTTTATGAATTTCGATTTTTGGATTTTGGATATACTAGATGGTACTTTCAATCACGGAGCTTGACTGGTCATCTTATCATGCTTCAGCTTGGGTGTAGAACAAATTTTGATTTGATCTTGAAGGGATGTTGTTTTTTTTATGTTGAAGCCATATTTATATTTTACACATCTGTGGTTGGATTACATTCATTACTATGATGTTAGTACTGTCGAAGGCTTGACAGATATTATTTATAAATTTTTATTTATTATTTGGAATGTTTGCTGCAGTAAAGTTTTTATTCTACATAACGAAAGTGAAGAAATATTGAACAGCTGGAAAGAGAAATGATATACTTATTGGCAAAAAAGAAAGATCAATGGAATAATTTCACCAATGAACTTGATGCTGACATCAAAATATAACACGAATTAATTTTTATCTTTCAAAATATAATTTATTTTTTAAGATGTAGATTAAAGAATTTGAAATAATGCGTACCTAAACAAATAAAAATATTTTTTTTGCAAAGAAACAAATTAAAAATTGCGAAGCAGAACTATTTTTATGAAACATGAAATATACATACATGAACTACTTGTGAAAAATACTTGCTGGATATATTTATTTAATGTCTTTGATGTAAATTTTATTGAATTTTTTGTTAACTTTTAAAATTCTAAATTGTTTTTATTTCACTCTTTTACTGAAGAACGTTTAAGTCTGAAGATTTCAAACTCTTTTTTTTTATTTAAGCCTTTCTTTTTAACTACATGATATCGCTTACAGCCACTTGTTTGTTATTCAAAAAAAAGTTTAAAAAATATTTACTGTGATTTTATTGTATTTTTTTGTTTCAATATAGATATCTAAATATTTAATTAATTGAGTCGTATATTAGTCATTAAAATTTAATTTAAAAGGTAAAAGGTTAACTTAACTTAATTAATTAAGCTAACCTTAGAAAATGACAAACATATAAGCATAGTGAGATGTTAGCTATTTAACAAACTGAGTAATTTTTACTAAGCTAAATACATATGTATGTTGTTTATCTTTGTATGAAAAGGTGAAATTGTTCAATTTGTATCATGATTATTTCTTCACACTATATACATACATACACTACTAGGGTGTGTATTCAATTAATTTTTACGTTATGTATACATACAATGAAAGCTGGTTTAACTTAGCTGTACCTAAAATGTGTATGTAATGGTGGAAAACAACAAACTTTTACTCAGCTGATCATTTAAACTTTAGAAAATAAGTGTTTGTGGATGATACATCTTGAAACATTTTAGTTAAAACATTTTAGATGGCTCAGTAATTGTGCCATTCCATTTCCAGTTATTTACTTTAGCACAATAGAATTTTTAATTGATTTACATTCTAAAAATCAATGACTGCAACCTCTAGACATGAGTGACTGTTTCAGTATAAATCATGTAAGTGTATCGTTTGTTTTTATTTAAGCAGTTTTATGTAACTTTTATATTTATTTATTCTTAAATCTTGTATTTACGATAAATTTTTTAAATTATTGGTCGTATTCTTTCCTCAACTGTTATTTTTTTTAAACATATACTTTGTACACAAAACCTCATTTCCCAGGCACCTTGACTACTGTCATAAAGAATTGGGCATGATTTTAACATCTACTTAATATATTCATTGGAGTAGATGCTACTCTGTTTAAATTTGAATATTTACATTCCAAATACTTAATTTTTATATATCAATTTGGGATATATCGAAACTTTTATAATGCTATAATGCTTAATTTGATGTTGAGTCTTAAATGGTCCATATTGACTTTTGTTTCCCTACTTAAGAAAATATGTAATAATTTGGGGACATATCAGTAATGTAGAAAGACCAAATTGACAAAATGTCAACATATATTTGTGCAACATTCCTGAAATCCAAAAATCATAATTTTTTTATAGCACAACTTTTGTAGAACCATATAAATAGAAAATAAATCAGTCTCATACGAACGTTTTCGTTTATTGCAAA
>JAUYWI010088109.1:0-12517 GCA_034780595.1 Parotoplana pacifica
GCGTGGCAGAACTCGCGACCTTGATGAACAACAGGAATGAGTGGAAGGCAGCAATCCAGGCCTCCCGAGTTGGTGTGTGGTAGACACACTCTCGCATTGATTGATTGAAATCGTATAAACCAATACTCAATGACAGAGCGTCCTGAGGAGCAAGAGATTAAAATTGAGTCTTGTATGCAATAAAAATCAAAAGGAAATTTGCATTGGAATAACAACTTGATCAATATACCAAAGCAGCTGTGTATGCTATGTTGCACAATAAAAAATTATGAGAGTAAATTAATAAATTAAGTAATAGTTTTATAGGCTATAGTGTAAAAAATAACTTGCAGTATAATATTAACAATTTATAAGTTTTCAGAATACAACTTTATTTACAATAAAAGTATATAAAGCAATAAATTGCAGTTTAGAAGGAGCGTTATACTTACAAATTAAACAAACAATCATTATTTTGATCCACGTCTTGCTCCACTTGGGTCATCATATCATCAAATGCCTTGTTCTTAAGATGGGGAGTGAAATTAGGCAGTTGATCAGTAAGTAAATAAGTAATATCATCCACTGATTGGAAATCTGGTGTCAATGATTATATTGTTGAGCATAGAGTTTTTATACAACCCCGTATATAGGTATATAGGAAAAATAGCAATTTTAGAAAAATGATGTTATATTTTTCCGGCCAATTTTTACGGTACAGCCTATACCATACCTATACTATAGACAACTATAATGTAACATTGTGTTCTTATTAAATTAGTTAACTAATTCAATAAGAACATAATGCTGCATTTTGTACACAGTGAAAGTACTGTTTTTATCAAATACTGCTGCTGGTTTATAAATATAATAATTTACTTTATTATATTACTCTTAGCAACATATTTCTTCATATAACTTATCATACACAGCTGCTTTGGTAAATTGATCAAGTTATTATTCCAATGTAAATTTTCTTTTAATTTTTATTGTATACAAGATAGAAAGATATTATTTTAAATACTTAGGTACGTAACTAAATATTGAAAATAAGCATTAAATATTTTGTATTAACCCCCCCCCCCCCAGGACATATCACCTTTTAGCTCAAAAACGATAAGTCCGATTTGACCTATTTTTTTGGTTTTGTGCCAAGTAGTATGTTTTGCAACTTTTGAACTATTTCTTTTCCACCCACCCAAGATTATGTGTTGGCACTTTGAAGTAGGGCACTGTGGTCCATTTTTAATATTTTTGAAAGAAATCACTTCTGAAGTCACTGATTGGTAAGCACTATTAATATTTGGCCCTTATTGTATATTCCAGATTTTGAAAATGTTTAGTTTTGTGACGGGGGTGCAATCTGAAAGCCAAGCAAAATATGAAAATTTTTGAATAAAAATCTAGCAGAGAGATTTTTAAAAATGTTGCTATAAATATGCAAATAAAAATAGTGTAGAAAAACATTGCTTCAAAAAAAGTTATGAACTTTTTTGTGGTCAAACTAGATTAGATAGGAGAAAGCTGAAAATCGATATACACCTATAAATTATATGAGTAGTTACTTGGTACCTTCATATATCTATTCTTTATTTGATATGTTGTGCCATATAAATCAGAAATTGAGGTTTATTGATTTTGTGTCAGGACTTTTTCCACTTCAAAAATCGATTTTCTCAAATTCCAGTTAAAAGAACAAACCACTAGAAATGACATACATACAAATTAATAATGAATTCTTTTAAATCATTGAGTTGTGATAAAATTGACTTTATGGTTTTTATTGCTAAGTGCAATCGGACAAACTTTAATTTTAGGATCTGATGATCTCATTGGCCCCTATCTGACTTCCTTATCGATTTTCTTTTCTAAAACATTCTAAGGTACCTAGGTACCAATTTTCAGTCAAACCATGTACGGGAAGTTTGATATTCTAAATATCAGAGACATACATCAGAAGGTTTATAAGCGGAGGTTTAACCTTTAATAGTAAATAGGGGAAGGGTGACCGCTAAACTTTTGAATCGGGATGCAATCATAATAGCCAAATATTAATTATATTTAGGTTCTAAAAAATAATTTTAAGTTTCCATTAAACTGAAAACCTCGTATCATAAAATGTTTCAGTCTACAAACTCAAAGACTCGTATTTATGAATATTAGATTTAATCGCTCATCACAAGATGCTCTCAAATAAACTTTTTGTTAAAATAATTACACCAAAACAAAGACTACAGCTTCATTAGTCCAGAACTGCATGTGTTAATCATTTGGAGGTTTGTGTCTTTTCAAATGACGTCATCTTTTCAAAATGGCTGCCATTTGGATGTAGAAGTCAATATCTTGGAAACTAAGTATTTTAAAGCTAATGAATGTATTTTGAAGTAATAGGAATATGCACCCCATCTATAAGAAAATATATGCTGAAGGTCACATGAAGTCAATTTATTATGTCACAGACCAGTTTTAGCCAGAATCGAAGGAAAATAGTAAAAAAGCTGAATTTCGACATAAATTAAAACATTTTGTTCCATATAAATGTATCTTAAAACTTTGTAGATATACAACTAATACATCTTCTACATCAATATTTAACTAATAAAACGCTTGCTGATAAAACTAGAAAAGGTGGTCCATCTTAGTTCTGAGAGCTCTTTTGGCAGGTCCTTGAGGCCATAATGTAGTTATAATCAGTTTTGTATCTCATATTTATATTGTAAAAACAATTTTCTATCCTTCTATTAGTCATCTTATATTGGGTTTTTAAGCTTCTATAAGGCATTAGATGTTCTCGATGATGCCTGAGAGATAATTGAACTTATTTGACCAGGTGCTGGAGCCAAGACTAGTGCCACAAACACATTATCGGGAGTTACCCCGGTTCCAGATCCGGGCACTCTGAATTGAGAGTCCATTGTCCAACCACTCGATTAGCGCTCTGTAAAAAAATCAAAAGAGAATAGGCCCTCAAAAATATTACTATACCCAGAGAAAATTACTGAAAATAGTCAGTTATATTTGGTTGTTACTGAAGCACAACTACTTCTGACAATAAGATAATATGCGAATTCAGAAGAAGTGTCCATATTATTTGCACAAACTGAAAACCAGAAAATCTGGCTGAGACAAAAATTATATACTCTGCAAGTAGAAAATGAAATAAATAAATCAAAACAAATACCTAACCAATATAGTCGTTACTAAAATACTATTCCACAGAGTAGGTACCTACATAATCGAGTTAGAACTAGGTACTGGAAATAGTCTGTTATATTTGATTGAATGTTACAGAAGCACAACTACTTGTAACAATCAGACAATATGAGAATTCGGACGAACTACTCTAATATTCACACAAACTGGAAAGCATAAAGTTTAGCTCAGACGAAAGAAACCAAATATATGCTTTTCAAATAGTATCTGAAATAAATAGATCAAAAGAAATACCGAACCAAACATAGACATTACTAACCTGCTATTTCCCAAAGTTCATAGTCAGGATAGAACCAGACATTTCTTGATTGAGTTTCCAACCAATGACCAGCGCTCTGTAAAAATATTAGGTTATTCAAAACAGTTCTTATTACACTCAGATATTACGAACCCAAACAGTCGTTACAAGCATGCTATTTCCTAGAGATAGTCAGGTTAGTATCAGGTACCTCTGGATTGAGAGTCCAGTGTCCAACCACAAAACCAGCCTGTAAGTGCTTAGAAACATTCTTATACCCACATCAAACTACTGGAAATAATCAGCTATATTTGGCTGTTGTCGAAGCACAATTATCCGTTACAATCGGACGAAATGTCCTTAATATTCACATGAACTAAATGCAGAAAGTCTGGCTCAGACATAAAAAAACAAGTAGTAATGAAATCAAAAGAAATTCCAAAACAAATATAGTCATTACTATTCCACAGAGTATATAATCAGGTTAGAACCAGGCTCCTCTGGAAGTCTGGATTAAGAGTCCAACAAAGACCAGCGCTCTAAAAAATAATAGGTGCGTAGACATATTATTATACCCACAGCATGAAAGTCAGCTATATTTTTTGATTGTTATTGAAGCACAATTATAACAATGAAATAATATGCAAATACGGACGAACAGTCCCTAATATTCAAACAAACTGAAAAGCAGAAAGTCTGCCTCAGACAAAAGAAACCAATCATACTCGTATGCTCAGCAAATATAGTAGCTGAAATAAATAAATCAGAAGGAATTCAAACTTATTCCCCTTATTCCCCAGAGTACATAGTCAGGATAGAACTAGGCACCTCTGAATTGAGAATCCAGTGTCAACCAATGATCAGCACTCAGTAGAAAGAATAGATGCTTAGAAAATAAATTATTCTTATACCCAGAGCAAACTACTGGAACTATTCTGCAATATTTGATTTATAACAATCAGATAATATTCACACATACTGAAAAGCTGAAAGTCAGGCTCATTCAGAAGAAATTGTATATGAAATAAATAAATCAAGAAATATCAAACCAAACATAGGCGATACTAACAGGCTATTCCACAGAGTACATAGTCTGTTTAGAACCAGGCACCTCTGGATTAAGAGTCCAGTGTTCAACCACACGACCAGCGCTCTGTAAAACAATAAGTGCTTAGGAACAACTTATACCCACTAAAAGCTACTGGAAACAGTTTGCTACATTTGGTTTTGCCGAAGCACAATTACTTCTAACAATTAGATAATATGCAAATATGGACGAATTGTCTATAATATTCATACAAACTGAAAAACAGAAAGCCTGGCTCCGACAAAAGAAACCATATGAAATAAATAAATCAAACATAATCGTTACTAACATCCTATTACACAGAGTACATAGTCAGGTTAGAACCAGGCACTTCTAGATTGATTGTCCAGTGTCCAACCACATGACCAGCGCTTTGTAAAACACAATAGGCACTTAGAAACATTTTTATACTCACAGCAAACTACTGTAAATAATCTGTTGCAGATGGTTGGTACCGATGCACAACTACTTATAACAATCAGATTATATGCGAATACGGACGAACTGTCACTAATATTCACACAAAAAGAAGAGCACAAATCTGGGTCAGACAGAAGTAACCGAATATAAAATACATTTATAAGGAACAAAATGTTTCTGTTTACAGTATATCTAAATTCGTCTTCTATATTATTTTTCTTGCTTCTGGCCAAAAAAGGATTATGATGTCTTCAGTTGATATACTTGGCCTGGTTGCTTACTTATTAGCATAGCTTCTGTCTTTTTGCAATTAATAAGCGTATTGAATGTTTAGTTTCCGAACCTTAAAGTGAGATGATTGTATTCAGGTGCCAGCTTAGATCTGTCTTTGTAGCCTCTGACAACCTTTTGTTGGATTTCACACAGCACGTGTTTCTGTTATCTAGCTGAAATATAAGAATACAATATTTCAAATAATAGAAATATTGCATGTGCCGATACATTTAAGATAGGTAGGTACGTAACTTGGTATAGGTACCTACAATTAGCAAAATGTTTTAAATTTTAAAAGTCACTTATGATTACGGTTACATAAATATGTCAATTATACTAGAAAACGAAATATTCTTATTTTAAAAGATAGATTTAATATGATGAAACTGCTATTATAATACAATATGTAAAAATAATACAAAATGGTTTGTTTTCCTTTAATCCGAATCAAACGACCTTTTTTCTTTGGCTTCTGGAAGGTAGTTGGTGAGAGAGATTTTACTGTACTCCTTTTTAGTAAAGCATTAAAGAAGGTGGTAAAATGGTGCAACATCTTTTGAAAAGCACTCTAAAAAATAAAAATTCTATCTTTTGTATTTTTCCGTGCCAAAAAAAAATAAAAAATATATGTAGCGGAGATCTATTTCAAATACTGCTGAGAAGGAAGAAAGGATGCCTATCTGTTTGTCTATGTTACTATAGTAACGCAATAATAATAATAAAACTTATTAACTCAATTCGACAACAATAAATAGCAAGAATTCCTCTGTTTATTGATTTAATATAGATGAATTCAACCTTGTAAGCTAGCCGGTTTTAAAATGTTGTATAAGTGCTATAGAGTTAAAATCGGAGAGTACATTTTCATTATTTAGTCAACGTTGTTTATGCAGAAAAAGTTATCTTTTCTGATCCATTTAGATTTAAAAAAATAGTCTACCTATATTATTGGATTATTATCCTTTCATTATCCTTGTGGTGACTACAAAACTAAATCTGTCCTTAGTTTACATCCCCTCTTTTGTTTGATTCAAACTCCAGCCAGTATAAGCGCTTCCGCATTTTGTAAACATTGTTAAAAGTCTGAATGGATTGCAACCCATTTTTATTAATTCACAAATCAATAATTTTTACATAATTTACAGTGACTATTTTGTTAAAATTAATACCTCAATTGCTTTCTTTATACAGATGAAGTTCATGTTGTTAAAATAGGTATGATTGGTGGTAGTGAAACATCTGAACCACCATGTTTTAGTCAATCTCGAGTAGCTCTTTTATTGAAAAATCCATCAATTAAGAAACATTTAAAGAAATTTGAACCAGAAGTCAAAGAGTTGTCTGCAAAAGTAGAGAAATGTTTTCTACAAATTATCCAGTGTTCATCAAATTATTTCCCTAATAAAAATAAAATTAAAAGTGATGTTGAAATATTTTGTGAACCATTAACTTTTTGTAGTACTTCTATAAGTCGCTCACATCTTCACTCCCAAAGTATGTATGATTTAGTTTCAACCACCTCCAGTTTCAATAAGTTTTCTCAATCTGTCAATTTATTTACATCTTTAACTAAATACGTTCCATCGACCAATAATAGCACAGTGGATTTAAAATTACCAGACAATGAAGATATTATTTTTAAATGCCATCATTGTAATAAAAATCTTGATGAACTAAAAATTTCAAGATCAGTTTCAGATTCGTCGGATATATTTACTTCGAAACGAAAACGATTTATTGATCGCCATACGCCTAGTGATCCTGGATTGAAACCAAATCATTTTGAAGATTATGTCTCCTCAGACTGTGTTGACGATCAGGTGACTTTGTCCAGTACTGAAATAGTTGAATCAGAAAATTGTGAGAGTGATGTCAAATCTACATTTAAAAAACAGTACACAAACCGCAAGAAAGCTATTTGGGAAATAATTAATACAGAGATAAAATACAAAAATGATTTAAAATTAATAAAAGAGGAAATATTAAAACCATTAAAACAGAATCGCCTATTGACCTCATCGGATCTGTCAATGTTATTTGGCAATATTGATGAGTTGATCGCCGTTAGTGATGCATTATTGGAGAGACTTATTACCAGTCTAAAATCAACAGAGGATGTTCAGTTTATAGATTATTTTGCTGTGAGTTCAGATTTAATTGCTGATGCCTTTATGAATTCTTCGGTGTTATTTATGGCTTTTGAGAAATATTGTGTTGATTACAAACAGAGATTAAGCTTAATGGACACACTCGAACGTGATAATGAACTTTTTAGAATATTTGTTAAAGTCTCACAAACAGATAATGAAAAGATGCGGCGTATGGATCTTAAAAGTTTTCTTATTCTCCCTGTCCAACGCCTCATGCGTTATCCACTTCTTATTGAACGGGTTATTCATACAAGCAACAAAGACATCTGCATATCTCAATCTTCTCTTACTTGTCATTCTGACGATGATGAATCCAAGTGCATAGAATCATTTCATACAAATAATTTAATAAATGCTAAACGACATATTGAAGAAATTATTCATAAAATTAATCAATCTTCAAACAACTATTCATCAAATCGATTTTTTCGTTTACGACGCTTGAGTCCTTCAGTTTCCTCATCAGATTTTATATCTCCTTGCGTAGAATCAAATGATCAGATACGTGCTATAGAAACTGTTTTGTCAAACCTAAATTGGGCCCGTGATCAAAACGTCCATTGCGCAATCAATGGTACCTTTTCAGTCGCGTCAGGCACTTGTCTCAGACAAGCTCGTTTCCAATCTGTATTTGGACTTTTGCTAACCAAAGGAATATTTCCGTCATTATTAGAAGATTCTGAAATCCAAGCAATGACATCTCCTTACATTATTCATCCGATCTCAGGAATCTCAATACCATGTTCTTCTCCATCATCAAATTTTAATCGTGAATGTGTTTTAGTATTGTATTATGCCAAAGGAAACCTTGCACGTGAACCTATTATTCTATCTGAAACAATATTTAACGCAGACCAAGAAGAAATATGGTTTACTTCTAAGTCAGAACTAACTGTTGAACAGTGCGTAATTCATTGTCACCAGTTTCGTAAAGAAGCATTTATGATCAAATGGCCAACAGTCAATGAAGCAAAGCGTTGGCACTACTTCCTTCGATTTTATAGTATTTATTCTGATAAATGGCGTTGCAGACGTGGAGCTAGAGCTCATATTATTTTATAATTTTGCGACATCACATTATTTAAATATATATTTTCTAATCCATCTTTGTTCATTTCATTTATCTTATTGAATATCACAGAATCATTACAGAAATAACTTTGATTAAGTTTTTACATTTTTAATTGTTTGGATTTTGGGGTACTATGAAATCCGAAAATTTCTTGACTTGGCCAAAAAATCGATAATTTTTAAGGAAAACGATTGTGAATTTATTAAACCAAAACTGATAAGGCATTAATAAATTAGATAACTGGTGGTACTAGATTTTGTCACCAAAAATGTTACACCAATATAGGGACGAATAACGGACCAAAAAAAGAATTCTACTACAAATACATACTCATCAACGGATATCAGGTTAAGAATTTCATCCAATTGCAAGTATATATAGGGTTGGCTAAAAAACAGCGTGTTTTTGAAACAAGAACACATTTTATATTGTAATTAGGAACATAAATGAATGGAATGAAATAACTATAAACTTAATAGGACAGGGGGAAGGGGTAATTCTGTGAGGAGGAGGAAGTCCTGAGAGCCGAGTCAGGCCTATGGGAAAGGGCACGGCTGGGGGAGGAGGAAGACCTAGGGAGATATGGTGGGCCTGAGGCAGGACTGGAGAGTGAAGAGGTATATTTATCTTCCCAGGATTGCTTCCTTTATTTTCCATTCATTTATACTCCTAATTGTTTCAGAAATACGCTGTTTTTTTTGGCCAACCCGATACTTTAACATCTATTTTAATTGTTATCGAATTAAAATTTGACCCAATATCGATCCATTATTAGTTATTGTTGCTCTCAAATGGTCAGTTTCGCAGTTCGGTAGTCTGCTCTAATATACCTATATAGAAATCGATGGTTACATCCTTCTTCATACTACTGAGCAGAGTATAATATATTACTCTGTGCTACTGAGATCATCCAATTCAGTTTACTTTTTTTAGAAAGGTTCCTGGTCAATTATTTATCCAAATGCGGAAACTATACATATATTGATTATAATATTTATAATGTGTTGTACTTTATCTCATATCTTCAGCGAATGGTGAACTTTGGTGAAGAAAGAGAGCATGGCATATTCACTAGAATGAAAAGTGCCGAAATAGATCGACAGCAGAAACAACAATCTGTACGTCGTTTTGAGAGCGAATTGAAGGAAACAAAGAAAGCTAGTGATGAACGTATCCAAAAAGAGATGTCTGAAGCAGCTAGTAGAGAACAGGAACTTGTAACAAAACTTGCTAAACTTCAGTCAGATATGAACACAGTAAGTCCAGTGATTTATCATAAATATCTTATAGACAATTTGATGATCTCAATAAAAGTTTGTGGTGGTGCTCACATTTATAATTATTACAAAAAGGGGAGAAAAGAAGGATTTGTTAAGAATTATTATATATTTAACACAAAATCTTTAGAGTGTTACTTGAAAAAAATTTCAGTTGAAGTTCTATCGAAAAATATTGTTTAAATAAGAGTTTTTGCGACCGAATGCATAAATTGTTTTTATAGTGTGTAGGTACCTACCTACCAAATTTTAGCGTATAGTGGTAATATTTAGATTGGAAATATTGTCTAAAATAAATCATTAACTGGAATCTTCGGTTGATGCTTGCACATTATAGAAATTTCCGTTGTATTTTGTTTTCAAAAATTATGCGTAGTTCTCTTGAAATAGATTTTTTTAAATATGCCAAAAGGTAGACTGTTGGTTGAATTTGGTTAAATTAAATTATTATTACATGTTTTAATTTTTAACAAAATCTACAACTTAAAAGTAATATAAAACATTTATAATGTTTTTGTTGATATTTAGTTTCATTTTGAACAATAATTTTCCGTGGAAGCTATGTTTTTCAAATTTTTTATATCTATTAATAAATGATAAAGTTCTATACCTACTACTCACGATTATTTTTAACCTTCATTTTCTAAAATTAGAATTTTCACATTTTTTCATATCAGAGCATCCTTGCAAAATGTACTTTTTGAAAAAAATCAATCCTGAAGCCAAATATTGATTAATATTTGGTAGATATGTTCAAATACCTCATAGTTTCATTCTGTTTTTTTTGTGACCAAGGTGCAACCTGAATAAAAAAGTTCTGCCATATAGATTTATTTATATTCCATGTGCATTAACTGTAGAAAATTTTATAAAGAAATACTGACCAAGAAAAAAGTAGGAAGGATTTAGAAACGAAATACACCACAACCGGCAAGCACTGACTGAAGATTCCCTTTGAATCAAAACCTCACAAAGTCCTATTTACTTCAAATTTGGAGAATAAGAGGACCATTTTACCTAAGTAAAACAAATTTGAAAATACCATTTTTTAAATTAAAATTACTAAAATTAGAAAATAACACTAATATGTAGTTTTAATTTCTTCGGATTATATTGTAAAATAATTAATGACTTTGTTGGTGATCAATTTAGATTTGAATTTATTAAAAAGTTGTCTTGCATATGATTTTTTAAATTTATTAGTGTATATAATATTATCCAAAGTCTAGATTTGCTAACATTATACCATAGTATTATTAAGAAAATCATGCAGAGGTTTAGACAGTTAATTCTAACTAAAATTATTGTTTATAGAACTTTTTTGTCAGTGTTGATTATCTTGTTTCTTTTAGGCTCATGCAGAACGTGAATCATATTATCTCCAACTTCAAAGTTTCAGAAAGACATTTGCTGAAGACAAATTTATCCTACAACAACATGCCAAAGAAAACTCACGACTCCAAAAAGTTGCATTACGCGGTATTAATCAATCATCAGCAATTACAGCTTGACCATACGTTTCCTCCAGATTATTACCTATATAGGACTTTTATATACTATAGTTGGTATAATGTTAATAGATTTTGAGCATTATTTAATCCAAAAGTTCCAACAATAATAAAAAGTGCACATGCTATCGCGGACTCTGTTATTGAATTCATTTTTCGTAAAACAATCCTATATCGATCGTAGATAATTACAACTATTATGGTTAAATATTCTTTACTAACAAACGGTGATAATTTCCTCAAGACCCTTTTGAAAATTCATTAGAATCATCAGATCTCTTCTAAAATGTAGGCATCCATATCCAATTTTTATGCTACTTTTATTAAAACATTTATAGTCAAATTTTGCCAAAATATAGATAGACATGTTTGTGTGTGCTGTGTGTACCTATGTAAATGGTAAGAGTATGTATTAGAACAACTGTTCAACTTTGTATATCGCGCCAAAAGATAGTGGACATGCCTATTTTCTATGTAACTAATAAATTTCATAATTTGCTGATTTCTTTTTATTTATCAAAAACAATATTTTTTTCAGAATAAATGATAGAAAGATGTTTCTTATAAAAAATCAAACAATAAATGGATCACCATTACTTCTAGGTGTAATCTGGACAGCTTAAAAAAATATGGCCTTGCATCTTATATTTTCGATGTACCTACACATTTTGCCCCAAAATTGAGGAAGTTACCCAATGTTTGACTAGGTTGAAATTTGGTACGTATACCGACTTTAAATAGAAGGTATACCACCAATTAGCATTCCTCAAACAAGAGAGCAATTTTCAAAATTATCTAATCGACTTTATAAAAAAGTTTATTTTAAAATTACTTAATAGTTTTCTAGTAGACTTAGGCAAATATTTTGAAAATATAAAATCTTTTTCAGGAACAAGGCGGCGGTAGCTACTAGGTATATGTATTTGAAAGTATTCAATTTTGTATCTAGAATTCAACGAGCTACTTTTCCTGATTTCTTTTAAAAGATTCAAATTGGGCACATCTAGCCAGTTTCGAAATTCTAGTCTGATTTTAAAACAGCCCAAATTATTCAGAACTATTAACTGTATTTTATAGTCCCTAAATTTGGGCCTTATTAATTATTTTAAAAATATTGTCACGAATCTTATCAATTCGTATAATAATTTGGTACATCTAGCCAGTTTCAAAATTAAAGTCTGATTTTAAAACAGCCTAAATTATTCAGAACTATAGACTGTCTTAAAAAAACAAGCGGCAAATAAAACATTTTATTAACAATTAAGTACAATAACAATTTGGTACAACATTTATATTATAC
>JAUYWI010088120.1:0-12517 GCA_034780595.1 Parotoplana pacifica
AAGGAGACCCACAGTATGGAGAGTCCTGGGAAGAAGGAGACCCACAGTATGGAGAGTCATGGGAAGAAGGAGACCCACATTATGGAGAGTCCTGGAAAGTAGGTGGCCAACATTATGAAAAGTGCTGCGAAGAAGGAGATCAATAGTATGGAGAATCCTGGGAAGAAGGAGACCCACATTATAAAGAGTGCTGCGAAGAAGGAGACAAACAGTATGGGGAGTTTTTCAATATGTATGATAATTTTAAGCAATAAAACAATCATCTATGTACATTAAAAGGACTTCTCTGCACGTGATCGCCACCAAAAAAGGCGCTGACAATATGCGGTCCGGGACGTTGTGGAACATAGACGCAGTCGTAGAGGTGAGGCCCAGCTCTTTTTACTTGGCAAGGAATCATTTCACCACCTGCAACACGAAATACACAAGGGAAATGTGCTAAAAAGATTCATAATCTAAACTATTAATTAAAAAATAAATAAACAATTGGAAATAACATACGGCATTAGCTTTATTAATTAGAAAAATTTATAGTTGATAATAAATTGATTTGCAATATTTTGATGAACCTGGCACCTATATAACTATCTCTAATTTTGGACAGCTAACAAGTTTAATTTGACGAAAATTAACATCTAATTCAGTTGATACTGACATTAAATGGGTGCAAGCACAGGTATTTCATTTTATTATAAACCTCCGTTGGCTGGTACCATTAGTACAAGCATTTGCTAAAAATACTAAAAAAATGATGGGCATCTATGGATTGTATTCAGAGCCAAAAAATCCTACCCATTCCATCTTAGACTGTCTACTAGACACGGCTGCCACATGTCTCTTTCTTCTACAGATTTCTTGCGTAGGCTCTCTGCTCTTCTGAAGCTTTAGTCCATTTCTATCGAGGTGCATCTTTCAAATCGATGCGTTGCAGAATCATTCTGAATGGCAACACTGTGTCATCTGGCTTGCTTCTAGGTAGGTGGTAGGCTACCTCTAAATGTGTTGAAAGCAACGTCACTGTTTCTGGTAGCCATACCTTTGCATTTGTGCCCCTTCTTCTGATTGCCTACGCGTCCGTATCCATTCAGCTTTGGAACGTCAAATTTGGGGATGTTCGTTGCAAGCAAGCATATTGCAAAATCGTAGACATGTCAGTTAAATAAATATTGAACAATATGTAATATTGCGTCCTTAACAACCTTATTGGACAGCAGCAACCACAGAAATCGATTTTATAGTAGACACATCTATAGGTATCTCATGCAGCATACATACTATAGTCATGTTTTATAGACTTGCGTGCCAATTTCAAATGGGAAAAAATCAGCTACCACTATCCACTGTACAGGCACACTGACTGATTGCAATTTAAATCAAACTACTGCACCAACGTGTAGATAGGGAGGCACATGAGAAAGCACCTTTTTCATTCTTGAAAATTTAGAAGCAACACATCACTATTTAAGTCAACTTCAACCGGAGTCAGGATAATATGATGGGAAAATTAATCAGATATGGGGAGGGCTACTAAAAGATAAACCTTCTCCCTTTTTGGCCAAGTGTGAATAAAAATCAAAGCAATGTTGTTTCCCGTAGGTAGGTGGTGTTTAGTAGGACGACATTTATTTAGTTCGGCATCTGTGCCGGTAAGACAGGTGTAACCCAATCCCAAAGTTTTATAATTAAATGCTTGCATGTGGACGGGTAGATTACATAGTTCAGATTATGTTTTGTACCGGAGGCATCTAATTTGCTATTTTTTATAAGAATAATACAGACATAGAAATTATGGGATGATTATATTGTCCTAACTTGCAAGCATAACAAACAGATATATGTAGATGATCAACTGGATTATGAATGTGTGTATGTTGGGTGTTAACTAGGCGGAAAGGGATATAAAATCATCTTAGAGGTTCGTAAATCAAAGTAGAAAACCAGAGTTGGTTTGTTTGACAGGGCCGCGGTAATAAAATCTAAAATTGGAAGCACCTCTGCCAGCATAACAGTACAAACATCTATTATATTAATAATAATAATGATAAGCAAACGAGGTTTTTATGGTAAAAAATTGTACACAGAGCATAAAAAATGAAGGTTTGTAATAAAATACAACATTTAAATAGTTCAATTATATCATTTATTATATAATTGATCGGATTTTAGTATACATCACTTAACAAATTGAAAACTGTTCTTTAAAAAACTTATTTTAAAGTTTACAATTCTTTTTAAAATACTAATTATGTCAGGGTTGTTTGGATTAATACTTCTCTATCTCTCTGGCATCTTATTATAATTCTTGTCCATTATCCACGTATGTACCTATATTCGCATTTCCATCAAAAATTTGGGCAAGTAATTACACAAATTTCTGCAACAAACAACTGTCAGACATAAAAAAGAGAATCATAATTAATTGGGAATTTGGAAGAACTAAAGTAAATCGGACACTATTATTAATTGATAGCCATGTTTAAGTGTACTGTAAAACAAGCAGCACACAAAACGTCCACTTCATGAAGATGAAATACGTTTATCTATTAATCAATATATTTTGTATCTGTCCCTCAAGCAAATCGAGTACGACATGAATCTAGTGCCGAGGCAGCAGTGAAAATGCTGCCCGTTCACCCAGCAGACTGTAATTGTCCTCGTATAGAAGTGGGATCAAGTAACTTTGTATGTGCATTGTGTATTTACATAAAGCACCAGGCGAAAGACAACAACAAAACTCAATCTTTCAAAACAAACTAACATTAATATGCCTTAAGATTTCCGTTTTTTCCTAAACCTCCCAATTTGGCAAACATTTCAATAATACCACATTCTCTCTCTCTCTCTCCCTCCTGAACCTATGTATCTATACAAAGATCATAAACATTAAATCTTGGTTAAGTCACGGGGTTTCTGGTTATAGTATCATTGTCGTCACTATCAGTGATATTGCCTCGTAACAGACAAAATGCTTATTGGTAAAATCAGGCATGTAATATTTAATCATACTCGTAAGTAATTTCCCTTTAATCTAGGTGTGTTCCAGGAAGAAAGGTGTTCTTTCGCGTAGTTTAGATTCACTTCTTAATACATTTTAGAGTCATACATAGCTAACATGTTATTCAAGTCTCTATTACCTACCGATCAATGGAAATCAATAATTTTGACAAACACAATTTTATGTAGGTAGAGAATAAACTGTAAATTATTTAGAGGTAAACTTTTTTATTCTTTTAAAAAGATAATATGTGTAACAGCAAAAAATTTAAAATGTACCTAGGTTATGCGCTGTGCATAACATTGGATCATCCACAACCAGAAGCAAGGGAAAATACGATTAAATCTAAAAAAGAGGAGTCAATTCGCCTGATCTTTGTCAATAATGTTGCCCCAAATGTCTAAGAAAAAGTTAATTATTAATGACCTTGTGCTGGAGATATAATGTTGTAGTTCTTCATCCTCTATGCCATGTAAATTCATAGTTTGGAATTCAATACTGATCCTATCCCAAAGTAAATACCTAATTGATTTGATTTTAATTAAAAACTTTACCTAAATAAAATAAATAACCACTTCATGTGTAAAAATTCCACAAAAAACAAATTAACGCTCAGAAACTAATCCATCCCCCCCCCCCCCCTCTAACAACGCATAACATCCAGATTTGCTGGTTCATGCAGGTTTCTTCTAGTTAACAACAACAAAAAACTAGGCCATTCCAAATTGTAACTTATTTCCATTTGGTTACTAAACCCAACTATTAGGCTATCCTTCCATGTATAACAGATGCAAATTCTATGAAATAGAATCTTCGTCATTAAGAGCCTATAGTCCTGCTGGCTATGATTCATAAATATAAGTGGCCATGTGGATATTACCGTTGCACTAAACAATCCTCATAATTAAATCAGTTTGGTTTCACCATTTTTAGATATCATCCGTTACATTTCCATCATGCTTGGAAATGAGTCATTTAGGGAAAAGGTAAATCATACCAATATCGTTGTCATTCGTAATCAATACAAGTGCTACATACATGTTTGGTTGATCTGTTCTTTTAGGTAGGTACCTACGTCGTTCAAGATTATTGATTCATATTAGGATTTATTTAAACAGCAAATTGTTCTCCTATTAGCACTTTCTGTGCTACGGGAAGTCAGCATTTCAACCATGTACATAATTATCGAAGAAATATCTCACCTAAGACTCCCCATCGATAAAAAATCTAATTCTTTATAGATTTTAACATCAAGATTGGTTTAAAGTAATGTTTGGCAATGAAACTATGTTGTAATGGTCCAGTTTAAATAGCCTATTCAGTACAAATTAACGGACACGTATGAAGCAGAAATATTTTGTAACTACATAAGTGAATCAATATCGAAGAAATTAAGTGTGAATTGGCTTCTAATAAGCCTTTGACCTTGTTGCTTACAAACAAAAAATAGTCATAAGATTTAGATTAAAATGTCTTCCAACTATATTTTGTTTAGTCATTAGAACTCAACAACAATATAATTCTATATATAATTGAATTCTGACGGGTAGATAAAAAGAAACTATTTAAACCAAGATTGCGCTACAATACGACGTCGCAAAATGTATCAAAACTGTTCTTCTGACAATTAATTAGGCACAACAGATTGAACCTACCTGGTCCACTGACTTTGGCCTGACAGTCGCCCTCCCCCGCCTCCTCCGTGTGCACTTGGAAGTCGGCCCTATCACGCACGCGCACACCATTTGGCTGAACACCGCGGCCCGTCACGTAGGCCTGTTTGGCGTCACAACCTACATAGAGAGACAGACAGACACCACCAGAATTATGGCCGCAGCTAGACGACAAGATAATAGTGGATTTGTGTGTTGACAAGTAAATACATAGAAAACGGTATGAAAAAAAACTATAACAATTATAAAAGTTTCAAAAACGATGATAAAAAATATACAATACCAGAAAACAGTCATTGCAAACAAATTCACAAGCCAAAACCAACATAATTTCATTCAATAGATAACGATAACAGAAAATAAAAATGCACATTTGATGGCAACTTAGTAGTAGTACTTCAAATATTTCCTTGGATCAACTTATAGATTTTAAAAAAAATATATGTAGATATATCATGCAGAAAGAATTAAATAATGTTAACCAAACCTAAATTCAAATTCGTTTTTATTGTACAATTGCAATTTAAAATGTAATAAGTTCAATGAAAGTGAAGAAAATAGCAAATTAACAATTCTTTTTCGAAAAAAAATTAATAATGTCTGGTGATCATCACATAAGTATCTTTACATCTAGATACTCAATACACTCATCATACTTTTTTTGTCCTGTCTTTCAATAATATACACATGTTTTGCAGTAAATGTTAAAGAAAGTCATCTACTAACATAATAATGAATGTAGAATTTGCATGCTTATCGAAACGAAAACTTTGTTATCAATAAGGCATAAACAAACTGGTTAGTCTAGCACTCCACTGGGGGACCATACCTGCTTTCTGCGGACCTCGATAGCTCGGTCCTATCATATCCTCTTCTACCGGCACTTGACCTAGACAAAATCATGTAAAAACAATTAAAGAACACCATCTTTATCACCACCACTGACAAAACTACCAGTTTCCTCAGACGAAATATTGTTGTGTGGCGGACAATATGATATTGGTAAAAACCGTCTGTTAGCGCTAAATAAAGAGTTTTAACCATAGATAAAAGGAAAATAGAATATTGTTATACATTTAAGAAGCAAATTGTTCGCAGCTACTTTAATAAAAAATTCGATAACTTTCCCTTTTGAAAACTATGGAATGTATTTCAATACCACAAGTAAAGCAGACTTGAGATATTCTCTCTTCAATAACTTTTAAACTGTTGAATTTCTATCGAGCAACTTTCTTTTAAAATCATTGAATATGAAACAAATCATAGATGTTTTAATTTGTAAAGAACAGCATAATTTAAAAGCATCTACACAGTCAGTAATCAGGGAAAGTTATCGACTGACTTTTCACTGGGCGACTAGGGCTGAACTCAGAATAGGGTAACCACGCATAATAAGAATATTATTACTTCTTCCTAAAATCATAGTGTTATCAATCTAAAGAAATCTAAAACACACATAACTTTTAAAAGGGTATACAGACAAGTTGGGGTTTTAGAGATCAACTAGTATAGACACAATTCGGTTTTAGTAACAAATTAATTATGAAGGCATAGAGTCGATTTCTATTTATCAACAAAAGAATTCCGCTTTAGTAACACTTCAAGCCCAAGTCTAAAATGATTAAAAATCTCCATATGCAATGAAATAATCAATCAAAGCAGGAGAATTTTTAAAAGTCGCGAATTAAAAAATAAGTATAAGCAGAAACCATCAGAATGAGTTGCAAAGACCGTTAGATCAGTTTCGATACTATGAACAGAGTCATGCATTAAAAAATGTAACATTCAAACAAGTGAGCATAGTATTCGTAAGAGATTGTAGTATAGCCTAAACGACCACAAGATTGACTTGCGAAGCTTTGCAATGCTTACACGTTGCGTAGGAAAGTCATTCAAGAATAGATTAGAAGTTACCAGGCTAGGGAGCCACAAGAAGTGGACCAACAGGAAGTTATATCTCAACTAACAAACCACGCAAATATTTTGAGTCATTTGACATCTATGTATGTATAGTAAACAAGAGGGAGAAGGGCATTCCACAGAATAGTCAGGTTTTACTTACCATTTTGTTGACCTGGCGCGGCCCATTGAGGAACTTTTCAAGAAAAAAAAAACAGGACAAATACATAATAGCATAACTCTCCATGTCATTGTATATGCATAACATTAAATGGTAACCGCAATTGGTACGTATTAATAGGGAAATACTTATTCGTTAAAAAATGTTGTTCTGGAAAATACCAAATTATCTAGAATTTGAAGTCCTAACTTTAGATTAAAAACACTGTCAAAATCAAGTAAAACCTAAATTGCTATAAAAAGTATATAAAAAGGCATGAAAGTCAAATGAGCAAACTATGCTAGAATAAGCAATAAAGCAAAAGTATAAAACACTCGAATGAAATTAAACATAAAAAAGTCAAAATAACAAAGATATGACGAACAGTCTGTAGAGTAAACAAGAATTAACAACGCATAATTGAAATTGAAAACTAAACATGAAAAAAGTAGTAGATTTATGTATTAATATACTCTTCAATAGAGCGAGCATGCTAAAAGCCAAATGAACTGGACCACTCGTTCAATTAATTATACCTGCAGCTGGCTGCTGTTGAGCTCTTGGAGTTTGCACTTTGGGAGCCAGCTGCTGTCGCTTCACAGGACGTCCTAGATGCCATGGTGGAGAGGATTAGAGAGAGAAAAACAAACAACCAATGAAACGCTTTGTGACTTCAGTAACAAAACATTTAGATAGTGAGCTCCGAGAATCCAAAGAGGGCAGCGCAACTGTAGGTGCTTTAGAAAACAGATTCACTATCTATAGAAAGAAAGAAGGGTCCACTCTACCAGCGAATATTCCAGAGCATCAAAAAGTGAAACAGAAAATAGAGTACCGGGAATATATTTGCAAAATCGTTCCACAGTCCGTATCTTTATAATGGCAGTGGGAAATTATTAAAGGTCATTGTTAGCGAGAAGAAAAATCCTGAAAATCAATGACTTTATTCGATTTATGTTAGTTTTCAGCTCCAATCAGATTTGATCCTTTGAGTCTTATTGCACTCCTACTCCAGTTAGAGTTAGGTGAATATTTACACCACTCAGAATTGACTTCGATCATTTTGAAATCCTTTTTTAAATCACTCAACAATTATGGAAATTATTCTTAATTTACGTAAAGAAATAGAAAAGTTACTGAGTAGATAATTTCAATTAAAATTTAACTGAAATTTTTCTCCTCAATAATATTGAATATTGCATTTATAATAACTTTTATTGTAAGATGGAAAGTTCTTTTAGTTATTTATTATGTTGTCTTCTATACGAAAAGTAATTCAATAAAATTTCCAGAAATGACCTGGATAATGTAGCTACATCAATACACAAAAGAAAATGTTATTTGTTGACGTTCTTAAATCAAATTTGGCCCAATACTTCGGGAAAAAGGATATACATAATATAAAGCTAAACACTTTATAAAACCCAAAACAACTAACACAGTACAAGAAAATTCACCGCCAGAAAATATCTTACCTAACAAACAGGTAATTCGTGCATATGTATACCCAGACTCGGAATAACCAATTCAAAATTCAAACAGGGATACCATTAACATTAAATATCTTTAACTTTGAAAACCTCCAGAAAATGATATAAAATTCAACCCCAAATAGTGACACAAAACATTAGATATGGTAACTTGACTTGGAGACCCGCACGGACCCTATCAACAACAACAATTTGTTAGTCAGAAGTTTAGTGGAACGTAATCTTACCTTCGGCCGTCTGAGGCTGCATGGGTTGTTGGGCTAATGGACCTAAATAAGACGGCATAGAACGACAGAGTTAAAAATCATCCATAATTGTTTCATAGAATACTACTAGCCACAAAAACACAATAACTCTGTTATTTAAAAAAAAACATCAAGATATCCAATAACACTTCAAAAGAACACCAAACTTCTTTAGGAAAATAGCGAATATCTATTTCAAATAGAAATGTCAAATCTGGGTTTTACTAGAAATGTTTTGTTATAAATAGGTATAAGTTAATAAATGATTATATATTCACATGATTAGCTTTATAGAATTTATAAACAACATGTACGTGTTATCGGGCAATGTTGACATGAATAATTACATTAGTAAATGTCAAAAAGGCGCTAGAATCGCTAAATAAAATATTTACACCCGAAATAGAACTGTACCATTCATGCTAACAATATTGAATGAGAAAAATAGAAAAAATTAAATACACAGTTGTTATGAAATTAGATTTAATACCTCTGACATAAAAAAACAACTACTAACAATTAAGCTAAAACGTTTTGTTAAATAACTACAGGATCTCACAATAAACCGAATGCCCCATGGAAATGAAATTTCTTTATTTTGTAAATGATCGTATATTGACGAATTTAAAAATCAACTTTTGCAGGCGTCGCTTGAGGGTCCTATTTTTCTCGGTCATCAGCAGACACCAATTTACCATAGAGTTTATTAATTTTTTCCGGGTCTGTTGAGAAACTGAATTCTATGCATTTGTATCTTATCTCTTGAATTGTTGAAAGAGTGGTCTAGCCGCCCTCCCATTAGCACTGCATTTATACCTAACTAAAAAATTGATGATTTACAGTAGTTTCTTGAAAGTCATAGGGGGTTCGTATTATTTTGAGACATCCTGTATTTGTCAAAAATGATTTTTTTGAAGTCAGAATAGCTTTTATCGAATTGCTTCACGATTCGTGAATTATTATATGCTCGATAATTAAATCTAATTTCAATTAATAATTCAACTTATAAAAATACACAATAATAATAAAAATAAGTAGGTATTGAAGAAAATATCACTAAAATACTAAGTCAAACTTTAGATCAAACAATAAAATTAAACAGTAAAAAAAAATAACCAAAAAGATGTTAATGTTAAAATAGAAAAAAAGAATTTTAATCTTACGAGGGCGACGACCTAAAAATAGGAATTAAATCATTTACAAATACATAATTTCCGTCATTATGAAAATGTAAGAATCGGTTAAAAAGGTTTACAAGTAAACATACATAAATAAATTCCTCTACATTATTAAAATATAAAGGTAATGACAGGTTTCCTAGAAAGTAACCATTTAATATTAGTAGATATTTTTCACCATTATTAGTATATTTTAATCGTGAAAGGGTAACATTAAAACTGTGCTTATATTCTTAATTAGCTATTTAGCTTAATTTCAGTTTAATTAAAAGAATAAATTAATTTGCATTGTCATTTTGGCAGTTTCATCTTTTAATGTGTAAAAAAAATAAAGAATGAAGTGAAAATCACAGACTACCTATTAATTATTCAGAGGTCCGATTCACCATCTTTGAAATGAAGCAGAGATGAGAAAAGTATCAAATTGTGTGTAAATTAATTGGGGAGGTATAAATCTGAAATATATTGTACAAATTTTAAAGTGTAAAATAGTCATGCCCAAAAACCTACATTCTCTCCCATCTCCGCAATGTTAAAAGGTAGGCACACATAGATATCGTTCCCACCATCTCCAGAATGTAAACATAGATTGGAAAATTTACGAAAATCTATGAAATTTATAAAGAGACGTATCTCTGTATAATTATTACTCTGTGGCGAAAATATCATTTCAGAAATCACAGTAATCTAACAAAATATTTATTTACATCTCCATATTGCATTCTCTAGTAGCTAAGGATATTAAACCGTACATAATAATATACACCATACCTCATACGTAATAATATCCTATAGATTTAGGCTCAACAAAGGAAAAGGAAACAAATTAAACAATAACATCCTAATTTAGGCAATTATAGATCATTCAACCCAGATATCCAAGAGGGAAAGACATTCCAAAAAGATTCATTTCAAGTCATATGACAAAACCATTGGTATTGGGCACTGGTAGGTAATATTGTTTAGAGGATAAAGAACTAAACGAGATCATGCGCTTTACCTGCTTCTCCTGGAAATTAAGCAAATAAACACAGCAATCAAAACTACCATCAAAAGTTTAAAAAAAACTAAAAGAGGTAGTTACCAAATTTTGCATAAAGAACACCCCGCTTTTTAACCAAATGTCGCACATCTTCCATCAAAATGTCGTAATGGAACTGTGCGACAAAAACCGCTAAGTTAGATTGAAAATACTTAGTCTAAATTCTTAGCATTTGAAGATGTTAAAAATAGTATCAATATCCGCTTCCAGCAGCTTTATATAAATGCTACTGAAAATCTGGCTCAAATTCCAACATTAATTACATGTAAAGTTCAACTACTGAATCGGCACCACTATTCTCCTAATCTTCATGCGGAGTTTAAACGTATATACTCGTATTCCCGATGGACATTTGTTCAATTTTTAAAATGCTATTCGAGCAATAAGATCTGTTATAATTAATTGCTAACTGAATTAGCTATCTATAGTCACAATATATTATCTATTTTAATATAAACACAGTGGGTAAGTTTATGTTTGTGAACTAACACTGATGTTGGTGTTATCGTATAAATTTACTATAATTAAAAACTGGAAGATTGAACTCAAATGTCGTACAATAGAAGGAAAACAGTGGGTAGCAACTTACTACCAAATTTCAACTCCATTGATAAACATCTTTCAACTTTCTAATTCTAGTAAAATAAGTATGCAATAGCACCAACCCGGAGTAAGTCCACAAACATAAAATCACCCAATGCTGTTTGAATTTACCAGATCTTACCCATCCCCTGTATCTAAGTAACAAGAAAAACAACTTGTACTCACTTGCTCCAACCATGACGCCATAGGGAGAATTGGGAGTTGGCTGACCAGCGAAGAACACATTGACCGAGTGCAGGCCTTCCTCCTTGGGCGTATATTCGACCAGATAGTTGTCCACGGCCTGGCGCGTGATGCGCGGCTTCACGGCGTCCCGTCGGCCCTGTGGATCTAGAATCACCACGTCCACACTTCCAGCGCCCGCTCCTGCAGCAGAATAGAAACAAACCAGCCGTCAGTGACAGAACTTGGTACACATTGGTTAAGAAGAAAGCCCGAGGAACAGAATCTTATCTACATACCTATAACCAAACTCAAAAGTATCACATTACTTTGAAGCCTTTTCCAGTATGATTTAAACAACAAACAAACAACACGCGACAGACCGGATTTAAAATATGTATACCTACATCACAAAATTTATTGAATCGAAGAAAACAATCTACGACAGAAAAATCAACGTTATCAGTTGGACTGACAGTAACTCTATGCTCAAGGTTCTAATACTAACAACGATTAAGTCTTGAAAAACACCTAAGATATCCGAAATATCCGACAGCTTCAAATTGAAGGAACGAAGAAAATAGAGAGAAAGAACAGAAAACACCAGAGCGACGCAGAGATTAACATTGACGTGATGAAAACGATGATCAAGAAAAATGTCTACATAGTACGAACTAGAAATTGATGAAAGTTTAAGTATACAGTGATAAAATCAATCAAAAAGTGAATTTGAGTAAGTGATGATGATCCAGATAGATGTGGCCACTGTCCACGGAGCATGATAATAGGTAAGAATCAAGATTTTGCCACAAACAGTCGTAGGGAAGAAATGAATCAATAAATAGCAAGACTGGAAAAGACAGCTATCTACCTCCTAGGATCGTAGCAACAACAGACGTGTGGGTAAAGACTACAAAAAAATTTAATCAAAGTTGTCATTAACTGTCTTGAAATAAGATGACCTTACAATTATTGTGTTTAAGAGTAATAATTTAAAAAAAACAGGTATACTTTGATAAAAATATACTACTTATCTATATTACTCACAAATGATAGCCCAGGACAGCTGT
>JAUYWI010088131.1:0-12515 GCA_034780595.1 Parotoplana pacifica
TTTTGTGCTGTTGAAATACTGTGTTTGTGATGACTAGTTTGTGTAGTCTGCAGAAATCTACGAATTGTTGTCCTCTGTCATGATATCGAGTATAATAATAGTAAATAAAGGTATAATCTAAGGGTCATAATAATATCTAGAAATGCACAATTGACAAATATTCAATTATGGAATGAATGATATCATCAAAAATAATTGCACATAAAATACTACCATTTATCAAAATATTTATATCGATCTATTTTGGAATAATGCCCATGGTCAGTGAAAGTTAAATTTTGTTAAAATGAGTTTTTTATCCTTTTTTAATAAAACATATAAAGGTGCTTCCACATAGAAATCAGCTTGTAAAAATTTCATTTTAAAATCAACAAAAATGCCACTGCTTTTGGTGTAATTGCAAATTTGTAAATATACTTTCTGATGAAGTGGTGTAACTCAAGTACATTTATAACTCTAAGTTAAAAATCAATTTTTCTGAAATACAATTTTAGCTACTGAATATAAACTATTTTAACTCATTATTTAGCCACATTTAATTATGATAAACTACACTTTTGGAGAAAAAAACAATTAATAGCTTTGTCCCAGTATGGTAGCCTTCATAGACCAGCAACCAAAAAAGGAGGCAATATTTGTAATGGCTTTCCAAATATGTATTAAATTTGAATTTTAGTGCAATTTAAATTATTTAGGAAGAAATTTGTTTTTTTGTCCAAAAGCATTAATATTAGTTTCCCCCAAAAATGTGAATTTGTATTACTGCTTTCCTAGTGAACCTGCATATCAAATTTGAAGTCAATTGCGCAGATTTAATTTTTTTGGACCTGATGATGTTATTGACCCTAGCTAGGCACCTTTATATATTTAAAACAATCTATTGATGAATGTTTCCAAGTTATCAAATTGCGGTCCCATTTCATCCATGGGAAGTATAAAATCTTAGGATGGATGTTTTGATCAAAACACCCTGACGACATAGAGTGCTGCTATGACGACCAGATATAGAAATAGCGTCACTGAGAAAAGTGAGTTGTCGTTAAATGAACTGTACCTAATATCATTTATAATAGGTAGGTTTTGTCAAAAGTACTTTAATTTAAATCTCATGACTTTTATTATAGTATAAGAAAGAGAACCATCATCACAATTCAACAAACCGCACAGACTACATCACGCGCACATTTCAACTACCAGATGTGAGCCAGAGATTGAAATATTGGGTTAGAGGAGGAGGACTAGAGAAAAAACACCTTCTAGGGCATCATGGTAATATTTACCAAGACAGTCTAATTAGCCTCTACGATGAAAATTTTAATGGGCGAGGATTAGAAAGGACGGGACGCAATAAGCTACCAGATAGACGCTGGGACAGTAATGTACAACGTTGGGTTCCAGAGAAGACAGACTTTCCTATTCTTGGTAAGTTGTTAGAAATTCTGATTTAGAAACAACATTGAAAGCATTACAAAAGAACAGACAGGGATCCGTGGTTGATTTAGGACTTCATGTTAAGTGATTAATTACCTTTTCCCAAAGTAAAATTTTAATGTGTACTTAGAAGTTTCAAAATTCAGATGTTTTGATATACGATCTGTAGACTATATAAAAATTCAGTCTTATTTTTTCTCTAGGTGTTTTCCAAACTTGTAAATTTTCTTATAAGTAGAACTGACTTACTTTTTTACTAATCAAGAATTGGAAATTTTTGAAGTTTTTTTAAATTTTATTTTTGATACAGGTGAAGGCACCAAATGGGGGCTGCAACCAGAAAAACAACGTCAGTGGCGCAAAGACCAATCCTGTGCACTCTATGGTACCTTTGACACAACCTACAACTCGGAATACGTGCGTCCTTCTCGTGATGCCTTGGTGGCCAGTAGGCATGCGCCATTTCTGGAGAGATCCGCACGAATGCATCCACTGAACCAGCGTGGACCAGGCCACCAGATGTTGGTGCCTAATAATGGAGGAAATCTAGACCTGATAGCCGTTTAAAAAATATGGATACTGAGAAGAGCCAAAAACTGAACAATTTTCACACATTTAAAAAAGCATTATCAAAAACAATTATCAAGCAATTATCAAAAACATTTTTCAGTTCTAACTTTTCTGACCAACAAAAATATTCATGGTTTTACAAATTAGGATTAAGCTGATATTTTCCACCTTCCTTTCAACTTTGATCTCAACTATAAGTACGGTTCAGTTTTTTTCGGATTTGCAACTTAGCTCAAGTTTTGACTTTTTGTTTGTTGAGATTTCTTTTTTTGCTATAGCTAAAGTAATATCCAGTGGATTAGTCGTCGAAACATTTAAATAAAGATTGACAATTGTAAATTTAAAAAATCTAATTTTTGTAGTGCCTGATGCTTATGTGGAAATATAAGTTTGTTACCTATTTTACTATCTGTAGTCAGAAGAAAAAAAATTAATGTTTTGTTATTTTTATAAATGTTTTAGATGTTTTATAGATGGTTTTTTCTTTTATCTTCACCAGAGATATGAATGCGACTCACTTATTTTTGCCTTTTTGGACAAACGTGTAATTGCTGTCTTTCAACCAATCAAACTGCGTTAAAGGACTTCCATTATTTACCACATTTTTTAGATTTTAGTGTCTATGGCGTCTATTATTTCGACATTTTATTATAATACTCATACTGCTGTGTTTTTACTTAATATTGTTTCTAAAGTACTTTATACATATTTCCTTTCACTAAACACAATTTTAGAAGATTAGATCGTTTCATTTAATTGCAGAGAGTGATTTCTTTGACCGTTTTTATTTTCTATTCTTTATATTATTATTTTAACATAGTTTAAAAAGTAAACTGTTGCAACGCACTTGTTAATACCTACTTGTATTTTTATGTTTTGGATGGGATGTAGATAGGTAAAATATGCCTAGCGCATATGTAAATTCATTAATAAATTATTAAGACGATAGTAGGTACAAATTTTACGTATTACCACAGATAAAACTTATATAAATTCCATGAACATCATTATAAACTTATTTCTGTGATTCCAAAATTAATTAATAGATTACCTGCTATGATAACGATTCACCTTTTCTGCAAATCGCTACCAACACAAACGTCAACGAATAGTATTTTTTGCAATTTTTACTGATTTTTCGTTCATGCAATATAAAATTTGAGAAATGAAAATGAATATTCACACAAATCTATTGATAAATGTTAATAAATTGTGGTGATAGAAGTACAATATCTGATTGTTCATTTTACAATGTTAGTTATTATTTAACATGGTGCATTTAACTATAAACATGTGAGTTTCGCTAAGCTCGACACCTTCTGGCTGAATATTAATTTCTGTTGGACAATACAAAATGCTGTAAACTGCATTTTTTAAAAAGTAAGATGATTATTTGAAAAATAAAATAGGTCGTCATTACCACAGCCGTAATGAAACGACAGAAATGAAACCAATCTCAGCAAAATCTGATTTAAAATACGCAATTTCTATCATTTCTATCTTTTTCTGGAGAGCACTCAAAACCGGTAAAAAATTGCAAAGAACACACATGCATACAAAGAATCCCTTATACATAAATCATAGAAATAAACTTTAATGTTATACCTACACCAATTTCCAAATTTAAATCTATCTACATATTTATTGACTATTTTGTAATACTGTATTTCTAAGAACAATAAATATTTTACACATCACATTTTTATTTTTTCCCCTAATGTTATTTCTTTTAGTGTACTACATAGTCCATTAAAAATTGGAATTTTATTCAAACCATTAAGCCATAGGTAACGTGAACTATGATCCAAAATTTTAAATGCAAATACATAGTCTACATAGCATGTAGTTTCACAATAGCTTCAGAGATATGAAAAAATTGCCTTAAAAAAACAGAAAGTTTAGCAGTGGTGGACCATACATCTCTATATGATTTTGAATTTCATTCTTCCTATGGATGATTTGGGCAGAAGTTTGGTACACATATACGCTGGAAAGATTAACTGACATTTAAAAAAATCAATATGGGGCCGAGCTAGGGACCAATGACGTCAGGTCTGTAATTAAAAGTCCACTATAATAAAGCAAATTGCTTTCGTTATATAAAAATTCTATCTTATTTGATCACCAAATTAGAAATAATCCAGTTAAACCCCCCATTGTCACACCTAAATAATATATATACCTCGTGGTCACAGCACCCCCCTAGGATTTCATACTTCCCGTGTATAGATTGGGCTGACATTTGGTACACAGGTACCTTGGAAAGATTAATCGACATTTTTTTAAAATGATATGTGACTTTTCTCCTTTCCTGCCTAAAGTGAAGCTTCTAGAAGTTCTATTGCTTGGAGGCGTGCTTGGAGGTCCCCAGATAAAAGACTCGAAGGTTGTTGAGGATGTCCTTTAGGTCGTCTGTGCGGGTTCTAAACAATTTTGATCAAAGGTTAAATCAATATAGATATAGGCAGAGGAGTGTTCCACAGTATTGGGGGCTCCATACGCATTCTTTGCAAGTCAGGGAACTGTTTCTGATACGTTCTGACCATCGGAGTGTCCGGAGCGAAGCGGATTGATGGTGACCTTAGCTGCACGGTTGCGTTCCGTCGGTCTGCCGCGATCCCCAAACTCCTACCAGCATTTTGTTTATTTTTTGTTCTGAATAGCGAATCGGGATGGGGATGTTCAGCTGCTAACTTGTCTTCTTTCTCATTTTCAGAGATACCGCAATAAGCAGGGACCCATGGAAAGTGGTGTTCCAATATTACATACTCAGAAGCTGATGCCAGGGGTCATCATCTTAATCACCAGGACCATAATGGCGGCTTTGGAGTCAGGAAAAAAAGTGATGTTTTGGTAGTCGGTCGTGCTAAGACAATTGATAGCGACTTTGATGGCGGAGTACTTTCAGTAAAGCAGCTGTCGAATATAAAAATCTGTAGCAACCGAGTCCTATTTGATCGTTTCATTGACAACAGTGTAGCCACCTTCACTATGACCTGAACTGTTAATAGAGCCGTCCGTGTAGATGGTAATTTAGATGTCTTTGAAACTGTTTGGTTTCTTACACTTCTTTATTTGGGTTTCCAGTTGAGATATAAAACACAAGGACAAGAAGGTTCTGCCAATTCCAAGGAAGACGGATACAATTATGATGAATAATTTAATTTCTGTAAAAATCCGCCAAGTGTTTCTCTTATATTACTTTCAGTATCCCGAGCCGTGACAGTGTTCTCTCCAAGCTGATAATGCCAAGGGTATTGATGCGATCTTTGACTGTTTCGAAGTAAATAAGCTCATAAAGTTTGTATAAAGGGATGAAAGAGAGGCATCTAAAAATAGAGCAAATGGCTCGGTGATAAGTTGTTTCAAATGTATTGATAGCTGAATTTGTGTGAAAGTTGTCTCACACCCCTAAGGCATACTCAACAGCTGGTCTGACATTGCTTGAATCATTTGGCTATGTCACTGGAACGTTGACCTCATTGTTTACCTGTAAGAGAGGTGATGATACGGAGTCAGCTTTAGAAGATAAATACAGAGCCTTCGTCCATGATGACACCGAGAAATTTCACCGAGGTTTGAGCCAGCTCCATGTAGCCAACTCTAAACAGAGTGGGAAAGAAGAAGCAAATGGCTGATGACGTCATCAGGTCCAAGAAATTTTTATGTCAAATGTTTTCAGAATTTCAATCTTAAATGAAATATGGTAAAATTTATGCCGTAATCTACCTACTGCTAGTTGCTCTTTGGGTCCAGGCCCAAAGTCAGTGGACCTCAATTTCAAATTTTGGGTAAAGTTAGCATGTAGTTTAGTACATTTCTACAGGGTTTAAAACTTCAATTTAGATTTTTTAGTCTATGGCAAAATTAAACATTTTTGGCTTTTAGGTTGCACCCAATGGACAAATATCAATAGTTTTAAAAACCCGGGATGATATTGTACAATGAAGTGTTTATAGTATATCTACTGCAGATATTAATCAATTTCATCAATATTTCGCTTTAGAATCGATTTTCGTCAGGACTAAGCAAATCATTAAAAAAAGAGCAGTGTATCGAATTAGTTTAATCTAATTAATTTAGATAATCGCAGTACTAGCATCTGAAAAATCAGATTTTGGACATGGGTGATAGAGTTATCCTGGATTTTTAGGGACTGTGAGGGCGAAGCCACCCGATAATGTTTGAATATCACATTCAAGTCGCTTCTGATATCCCGATTTTTGGCATTAGGTAAACTGAAATAAAATAAATAGAAAACAATATAATCTGCTAGGATCTGAAGAGCTCCAACATAAAATGATTTGAGGGACCTTGAAAAGAAATGATCCCAAGGGCCTTAGCAAAAATGCTCCCAGATCCTAGAGGGCCCCAGTTAAACTACTTATATTTTCAAATGTGACATGTTTGACACGCTTCCAAACCTAATTATCTTAATTTCCGCGCAGAAGAAATATTTTCATTCAGATACAAAAAATAATTTTGTTATAATATATATAATATTTCTAAAAATTAAACAATAGAACACAAATTTGAATTATGGACAGTAAAGAATTATATTAAATATGATACAAAAAATTGTAAATCTTAATAACAATGTTATTTAGGTTTTTGAAGTGATAAGATGATCCAGATTGAGTAGCAGTTTCTGAAGCTGATGACTTGACCGAAGAAAATAACATCATATTAAAAGGAAAAAAGATGGTGCAATAACATTAATAAATTCCAGAAACCTCTACTTACTATAGATGATCCAGATTGAATAGATAATCTTCTTAGACACCTTTTTATCACCTACTAAATTTCATACCATTTTCGGGTGTTGCTATGGTTCAGATTGGTTTGTAAACTCTTGATCCTCGGGCATTAGTTTTTAGCTGCTTCCATATAATCTATGACTGTTTTCCTTTTCTGTTCAACAAGCTCCTCTTCAGCCTTCTTTACCTTAGCATTTATTGCGATCAGCTGTTAAAATAAGTTTCAGTGAACTAAACAACCATTCTGTATCAGCATTGCTATGAGGTATGATGAGAACATATTCAACTAGATTCACAAGTTTGTATTTACCTCGTGCTTCAACTGAACTCCAGAATGTTGTTATACTTTTCATTAAAGTTACATAATCAGTTATCTGAACAAAATTGTTACCATTCAAGTAAGAGTAAATCAAAATCATATTGAAAGGGACAATTTCTTCTCTACGTAAACAACATCACTTTCTGTGACATTTTCTTTTCTGGACGGATCAATGAATTGTACGGCTTTCAAAAGGTGACTTCAGATCGGCAAATAGTGAATGAAGATGTTCTTCGTAAAACAAACGTACACGAAAGAATAATGATCGTTTAGTGACATTAATGTGATCATTACGCAGAACAGCAGCTGTTACCTTCTGACCAATTAGTAGTCGGTTTTGCATAGTTGCTGTTCAGATGGTATGTTCTCAAACTCATTGAAGTTGCTCAATAAATTGTTGTCGAATGAAAGAATGAGACAGTTCCAAGTAGAGAAACCATTCTATCATATGTATAGTAGGTGAATAACAGACTGTGAAGTTTGAAAAAAGGTTTCAAATTCTTTCAATGGTTTCAATGCAAATAGAAATTCATGCATCTAAATGTATCTGGAGATTCTAGATATTTTCGTATTTTCCGAAAAGAAATTCTTTACTGCTGAAAACAACTAGAGAAACCTAGAGACAACTTCAAAAATCTGAAGCCACCGACTTTCTACCAACTACAAAAACTTCAATGGTTCAAGAACCAGAAATTGTTGTGCTTCTTCAAAGGACTTTCTAACCTTGGGATATCTCAACACTGCTTTAATTTCGTCGCATAACTTGCTTTTGCTGCAGAATTATGCGCATAGTGCATTTTGCAGCCTCCTACATCGAGTATACTAGAATGTTTTTTTTCACTAAGGAAATAACCCCTCCTTTTGCGCCACTTAATTGCATTAATTAGCACTATTTGGCATTAGACCAAAACAATTTAGCAATGGAACATTTCTAGATGATAATTCTTTTCTAATAGCATCGACTAGCGTTTCTGCAGACGTTTTTCCTAGTGATTGTATTGTGAGAATATCCGTGTACACAGAAGTGCCATTAAAAAACGAACCAAAATGGCAAGAGTGATTAGTTACCAATTATTTATTGAGTAAATCTTCGTTAATATACTTAGCAACAATAAATAACAAATATGACGATTTCTGTCGTTTCAATTTCATTTTGCTATCTGTAAACATTTCTTTTAATGAAACAAAAAAGAAAAACATTGGCTGCAATTAAAGCGTTTATTGTACCACACATTTTTGAGATTAAACCTCCTAGTCATGTAGACAGGACACAAGCTTGAAAAAATCGGAAATTACAACACTAAGAGATGACGTAATCGGATTACATATGAAAATCAACACAACAAATAAAATTTAAAAAGTAAAAAGTCAAGAATGTGGCTGAGGTATGAATGTAAGATAAAATACAATAAAATAACGACATAGCAGATAGCAATGTATGAAATAAAGTCAATAGAGTGTACAAAGGAAGGTAAAATAAAAAGTAAAATAATAAAAATAAAAATTATGCGAAAATGAAGGATTTGATTTCATCCACTTCAGTACACTGTTGAGATCAAGTGATAGTTTCTCAATGATGGCTTCCTTGGATCTCATTTTGACGGATCGTTGTTTCTAGCAATAACCAATGTATTGAAAGGTGCTCTGCACTTCAAAATACTGAGCTGGTTTGGTTGGCTAGGTGTTCTCTGTGACGGCAGTGCAGTTCCTCTATGGTGCTTCCGATGTACAACGAGTGGCACTATTGACATTGCATTTGATGTAAAAGGAAAACTACCTCAAATATGCAAATAAAACTGGGGGATATAATTATCAAACAAGAAAGTCAAACAAAATATTTAGGCTTAACAATTCAAGACAATCTAAAATGGAATACTCAAATTAACAAAATTATAAATAAATTAAACAGATTGATACCCTTATTTTACAATATTAGGAATGTCATAGGCAAAAGCAAAAAAGTATTGATCTATAACTCATTAGCATTATCACAATAAACTATGGAATAGAACTCTATGGTCAGAAAAACAATATATGGCTGCAACAACTGCAAAAACACAAAATAGACTACTAAAGATTCTATTTCATAAAAATCATAGGCAAAATACTAATCAACTTTGTCAAGAATTAGATATATTAAAAGTCTATGATCATGCAATACCTAGACTCTACTTATACATATTTGATAATAGACAAAAATATCTGAAAAATAGAGCATAGACTTAGAAATCCCCTTAATTTTGAATTTAATTATAGTACATATGTACAACTATGTAAATAAGGTTGTGGATGAAGCAATTATTAAATGAAATTTAACAACAAATTCCATAAAAGAATTAAATAACTAACACAACTTTAAAACCAAATTTATCTAATGAAATTCAAAGTAGAAGAATTTTATAATTACTTTAATAAAGGTGATCTTTATCATTCCATATCATACATTACATATCCATTTTATTTAAAAATCACTGTGTATCTTTTAATATCAATTATATTGTATACATATGTTACCTAGTATCACATTATTTCTTGTACAAACAATTTATCCATGAAATATTTTTTTCAATATTTACATTTTAATTTTGTAATTGTATATTTCTTAAAATGTGGTTTACTCATCTGCACTGTATAATTTAATTTGATCAACTTTTGTCATTTTAACAGAATAACTAATATAAAAGGGGTCCAGCTCGATCAGCCTTGCTCTTTCTGGCTCCCTGTAAATGTAAAACTTGCTTAACTAAATAAACTTATTATTCTTATTACTACCATTCTGCTCCATACACATTTTAAATGATTTATGAACATAAGTAAAACACAACATTTACTCACCTTTTTAATCAATTATAGTTCAAATGGCATATCAAAATTTTTATTTGATAGAAGGTTACATAATGGAAAATTTATATAATAATGCTTATTTCTACTGTAAAACATTTCTACATAGCACCTGCATTTTGCAAAATAAAACTTTTTAAGCTAATTTTAAAAATGTCTTGAGATGATTAAAATAATCCATTATTTAGAAATGGAAGGAATTTAGTTCATTTTAGGAATATTTGTGCTTCTAAAATACTTTCCCAGTTACCTAAGATATTGATTTCACCAATAAATCGATAATTAATATTATTTTCAAGAAAAAAGTTACATCTGTTTATGATATAGTTCCAAATGCCAAATTTGAAATAAAATAGACACAGATTAAATTTAGTGTCTGATGACTTTATCAGCCCCTAATTCAACCCTCTTAACCTTTATATGACCAAACCAGGTAACCTGTTACCCCACACAGTATATTTTGTATTTATTGATTTTATTTCAAACAGAACATTTAAAGTATTTATTTAATATATTTAATTTCATATATTATTTCATTATAGACTGAGTAAGAATAATTATTTCATTCATGGAGCAATTTTTTACCCACTTGGTTATTTATGTAGGAGAAAAATGTAATCTAAGAAAATTGGCACTAAAAATCATAATCATGGTTATCCAAGAAGTTGGCCTGGCAATTTAGCCATAAATTAACTATTTTGATAGGTTTAGCCATGGATAGATGCATAGTCTATGCATTATATATAAATACTTCAACTAAATTCAACAACAACTGACTCATATTACCACATTGATTTACTGCTGAAGAAGCTGCAATTATATTATTTTAAGATGAATTAGATGGAGATGGATGTAGTGATGTTGGTAGTTAAATTATTGACAGGTTTTACTTTTGTTTTTAAAATTAAAACATCTATTCTTAGATTTTACCAAAGTAAACAGAGACTGAACATTTCCTACGTTAACATCACACACTTTGGGGTGAAATCACATGAGTAACTTTACTTAATCAATATATTTATCACCAATTAATGGACTATCTTTCTTTTTAGATTCAAAAATGGTGGCTGATTCTCGTCATGAGGTCAGTTTAATAGATTATTTAAAGCAATGTTCTTAGGTTGCTAGTATTCATCTATTTGCTATGTTATATTTAGATTGAAGATGTCCTATTGAAATATCACTTTCCCATATGTTCTATTTAGATCGAAGATTTCTTATTTAAAGGTCACTATCTCAGTTTGAAAGACCTTCTTTTTGAGAGAACTTCAACATCTAATTCACAGTCCTCAGTAAATAATTTGAATGTAAGTTGATTGTAAAATAGAAAGTTATTCTTTGGGTATAATGAAATTTGACTTGAAGCATGCATAAGAAATCTAGAAAAAGTAGTATCCTTATTTGATTTTAGAACTTTAAATAATTTATTTAAAAAATAGTAGATTAAGAAGTGGTTAGTAATTGTTCTTTCCTTTTAGAATTTTGTACTCCAAGCTTTGGAATTTGATGAAGAATCAATTGCCATTCTGATTCTGTACTATTTATATCAACAAGAAAGAGTAGTTTGCTTTTACTTTTAACTGAAGTAGTAGTGAATTGTGCATAATTTTATATAAAAAGTTTTAAGTTTAATTTTAAATGCTTGATTTAATTGGATACATTTTATCAAGTAAAAACAGTGTAAGAAATAAATTAACTGTCCTCCTACATTGGAAGGAAGTAAATCAGATGTTCTCTAAATTGGGATAGCATATGAGATGTACACTTGTAAGAAAATCAACTTTTTAACTGGGTTTTCCTAGATTGTGATTGTAGTTAAAGAATACAGGAAGTGAATTAACAGGGAATATATATTTATTTTTATATTTTATTTTACTTCAGACTGATCCAAAAAGATACCATACATACCAAACAGTTGCCCAAGAGCATGAATGCAATCGATTTCTTGATGTTCTCAATGTCATTGAATCATTGACAACCAATCCAGAACAAAATGATGCTCAGACAATGAAGGAACAACTAGAAGCAATTCTAGAGGCTGTAACTGCTGAAGAAGATGGCTATTCACAGTCCACAGTTTATAAGGTTGGTCTACTGGGATTTTTGTTTTCTAAAATAGCATGAATCACTGTTTTGTGCTTTTTGGAAATCAGATACGACTGTCTATGTAATTTGTGCCTTTGAATTTTAGTCTCTGGATGAAGCTTCATTGTTAGTCTCCAATCATTCTTCACATATCATTGATAAGGTAAGAATTAGACATAGAGCATCTATGGATAAGATGTTAGAATATCTTTGGCTAAATAAACCTTACAATATCTATTGATAAGAAGACTATACTATCTATGACTAAGATGACGTTACAATATTTATTGATAAGAAGACCATACAATAGCTATTGATAAGAAGACCTTAGAATATTTATTGATAAGAAGACTTTACACTATCTATGACTAAGAAGACCTTACAATATTTATTGATAAGAAGACCATACAATATCTATTGATAAGAAGACCTTAGAATATCTATTGATAAGAAGACCATACAATATCTATTGATAAGAAGACCATACAATATCTATTGATAAGAAGACCATA
>JAUYWI010088142.1:0-12515 GCA_034780595.1 Parotoplana pacifica
GGTGTTTATCACCGAAATATAAGAAATTTTTTAAAACCGCAGCTATTTGGCTTCTATTCATATTTTTATCTTTTTTACTATGAGGTTGTTCTCAATAGAAAAAAGTAATTATATATAAAATATTCATAATCATACCATTACATAAATTGAACAATTTTGTTATACAAACTGTGCATTCGATATAAAGACATATTTCGCTAATATTTTAAACAAAATTAAATCTTAATTTATCTATCTATTAATTTATTTGTGTAAAAATTATGCTACTTTGCAGAGGCTCAATTTAGCAAATTATTATAAAAGTGGTCAAAGTGTACCCAAGGACGGTGAAGAGGTTGTCTCTATCTAGCGACCAAAATCTGCTGCCTCCCATGATGATCGCGAATTAGCACATAATTAGCGGATCACATTTAAAAGGGCTCTTAGATACTTAGATACTCGATTTCCCGATATGGGGATAAATTTCCTCGGAGTGCTGCTACTGGAAGAAGTTTTATTCTATGCATCGATAATAAGTTTACTATTAAATTAAAATCATGAATCAACAAATAAATCGGTATTTTTTTTTAAATATTCAATATTACTTGCCAGTAGTATTTCATTTTATTACAATTATTATATAGATAGCATACACAGGGTGAATTTTAAGTAACCCCGATTTTAAACTAAAAATAAATTAAAAATCGGGCGTTACTTAAAATTCATCCTGTATATAAAGAAATTCTCCATGACAATTAAATTGTTCATGGTGTGTTTATAGTGTTTATAGTGTTCTACCGAATCAGTTATTAGGCAGGTTCAATTCTATGGCATCCACTTTCTCCATCCTTCCCGGTTAGCTGCCCGGTCCTTCAATTCTCTATAAGTGTTTGGTTTGAATTCTTCTAACATCACTTTTCTTGGTTTTCGTCTTCCACGTTTCACTAGAAATCGACCTTCCAGAATTGCTTTGACCATTCCTTCTCCACGTATTATATGTCCAATACAATTCTTCTTTCTTCTGATTATTGTTTCCAACTTTGTTATCCATGCATAGAATAGAAAATCCATATTTGCTTCTTAAATAAATTCATTAAAATTAAAAATTAATTGAAGTTAATTAGAAAAGTGCAGGTAAATATTATAGACATTTTATAGATTTAAATTTGAAATAAAATAATATCCACAGACTAAAACGGATCATAGAGGAAAATATTTATGCAGCTTCGGTAATAAAATCGTAGTTAGATTTATAAAATCACAATGATTAAAGGACTGGTTATATTTTTTCAATTCCAGCTTTATATTCTCTTATATAGTTTATATAGTGTAAATAGCAACTGCACTCAATTGCATATATCTAGCGTTCTCTAACAGCTATGTGCACCAAATTTGGAATATATACTAATTTGAGGTAGTTCTACAATTGCAATTATGTTTCTAGTGTTTGTAAATCGGTGGTTGCTATGGAACATTGAGGCCCCTAGCAATGGTTGCTAGGGGAGAATATCATTTTTTCTTATTTTTTTACCCTTTATATCTACGCTTGTAGTTATGAAGTTGAAAGTTGTTGTACCTCTTAAGTGTCAAAGGTACTACACGATAAAAAAAGAATTACATCAAAACGTTAAGTAGCTTTCAAATGGCAGCTGTCCGAAAAGTAACCTTTATTGTCATATCTTAATATATCAAACTGTATGTAGGTTGCCACATGAGCTAACAACCTACTACCGTAGGTTTAGATACCAAAAGAAAAATGTCCTTAATAAAAACCCTTAAAAATCTGAAATCAGTTATCCAAATCTGGACAGACGGCTTGTTTGACCCTAGCAATACTATTGGGGGTGCAGGTTTGATTGTTATTCAAAACAGTATTCATACTTCCGTTTCTGTGGCTACTGGCAAGATCTGCAGTCGTTTCAGAGCTGAAATGAAGGTTTGTTAGAAGGTGCCAATGTCACACTTATATCTGCCATTATCTGCAGCGATAGCCAATCAGGCACTGCTAACAGGAGGACTATATTGCAAAAACCATTTGCTCTTCCAATATCATTAGGAGCCAGTTCAAAAGTGATCACTGTCGGCCCTGCGCTCGTAAGCTACAAATTCGAAAATTTACGAATTATCTTCTGAGAAATTGCAAACTTTGACCAAAAAGCAGTTCACAGCTTCCGCACATCGTCGAAAATTGGGCCCACTTCACCACCGATATAACTCAAGTGGTGTGACTCTGTCAGCATCGGCTTTAATTCTGTGTCGTGGATCAAATTATTTTTTGAAACCCCTCTCCTGTGACTTAGAAACTCTGTTCCCTACTGCTACCTACCTATCTGTTAAGTTATCTTTAACCTTATCAAATCTATTTCTTGAAAGATTTTTTACAACTTTAGTTTTCGTTCTAGTTGGTACATTCCTTTTTAAACAAATATTTTATAGCTACACTTGTCTAATTTAATAACTTCAGAGTTTTTCACTTTCTATCTGGCAAGGAAACTTTACTTTGTTCCGTCGAGTCGAGGCCGATCCCTGGTGACATTCACGGCTGCTCGTCTCCAGCTTTTGCAGTCTCTAGTGGTGTTGACAATCTGTTCCATAGTCATCCTAACCAGTTTTTTCATCATCTCCCAGTGTGTTTTTCTAGGTTTTTCTCTTCCTCGAGCGCCAGTCAATATGTGTTATTATTGAAATAGTAGACTCAAAGCTCTCTTCAGGTTCTACCATTCTTAACACTTACTCATTGCATATTCTATCTTTCGATGAGATTTGTAGCATTCTCCTACAACACGAGAGATCAAACGAGTCTACTTTCTTTCTTTTTGTTGTTATTGCACCCGCTCTGTCCCTTAAGGACAGAGGAATAATTCGACTTGGGCAAAGAAATCTTGGGCGGTTTTCGTGTTTGCAAGAAAGCTAGCTTCTGCATTGATTACTATTTGCTTAGCTCTGAAGTTATTGAGGGTATTGCAATCGAGTACTAAGTGTTTTATGGTATCTGGAGCCATCTGACATCTTTTACATAAAGAAATGTCAGTCTATAGAGTTACAGCCTTTGGATGTCTTGGATGGTGCTGCTTTCAATTATCTGTCTATACTGTTTGACCAGTTCTTAGTTGGTGAATCTTTACCGCTAGGTGTCTTTCTATCTGATCACATTTTCGTGCTCTTTTCTTTTTGATATTATACCACCAATCCCTCCGTCTTTGTCTTTTACTCGATGAAGCAACTTTCTTTCTCTTGATTTTTCTGGTGCCCTCTTCGGCAATTCGATCGACCATTTCATTTTATGTGATGTTAGTGTTTAGGAACCAGGAACCCACTGAACAGCTCTCTATTGTTTTTCTCCCCAAGTCTGAATAATCCTTGCCAGATCTTTTTTTCTATTTATGAATTGATACCAAAAGTATTTGTACTGAAATTCTAGAGTCTGAGTTGTATTGTTTTGTTTACCAAGTTCCGTTTACCATATTTTAAGTTTGTTCCGGGCTATTATGATTACCTTCATTTCTGTGTCGAAGCTACTACACCATTTTCCTGCAGGTTTGCAGATATTTCTAATTTCTCTATCATTTGTTTGTATGATAACACAGCTACTACTTCCTTTTAAAACTCCTTCAATAAACGATCCCTCTGTCCATATTCTCAGGTCCGCCTTCCCTAATTCTTCCGGATATTAGTATGCTCATCAAATTTTAGTCTTTTTTGTTTCTTGTATTACCCTGATTGTTAGCTACTATTATTTTCGCTTTATTTTCACATGTTGATTTCTGCTGTGAGACAGGTCTCCATCTCTCATTCTCTCTCTCTCTCTCTCTCTCTCTCTCTCTCTCTCTCTCTCTCTCAACATCTTTTGATTGCTAGGCTATTGGCGTCCTCTATACCGACAGTTCTATTTGTAGTCTTGTTTTACCTGACTCTTTTTTACACTCCCCCAATGGATCGCCCTCTTCCCTTCTAAGCGCCTTTTCACATAACTATACTGCCTTATCCTCCGCCATAGGTGAGAGTCTTGCTGCTAATAAAAGAGCTTCCTCTGTGATCGTTCTTGTAACTTTGTTGGTTTTGTTTCAATTTTTGAAGATGACTAGGGTCTGCTGTTCTGATTCATGCTCATCCAGAGTGTTCACCTGCACTGATAACGTAACCTTTTCATATTGCTCTGATATCGTTCGCCTGTATTTCCCATTTGGGGTTTGTCATAAACCTTAGCTGTGCAGCTCTCATGCTCATTTTTCATTAATTGATTTACTTGTTCGCCAAATTGAAGTCGTCGATCGAGAGTGACTCCGAACAGTTTGATGTGCTGTGATGTTCCTATTTTGCGACCATTGACTCTTGAGTTGAGATCCTTTTTGATGATACCATCATTTAAGATTTGTCTCCTGAGACTACCCATTTTGTCGAGCTATCTCATGCTTCTGTTTCCTTGTTTACTGCTGTTTTCTATTTTCTATTCATAGCTAAGGTAGCTGTGTCGTTGGCGTAAATGTACAAAGTTAATACCACTTTTTCTGAGGTTTTCTCCCATGTCTGTTGTCCAAAAAAGGAAGAATTTTAGTGAAAATATATTGCCCTGGGGTAGACCTTCTTTATAGGTTTTGCAACTGGATTTCACCCCTTGATTTTTTCACACTTGCCCTTCTCTCGTATAAGAATTGCATTATTCAGGTTTCAGCGCCATAAATTATTATATAAACAAATGAGAGTATTTATATGGCGGCTCTTTGTCTTTGTGTTTATGTTCTTGTCTCTCCTAATCTTGCTGCTCTTCTCATCGCTATTCTTCTCTATATCTATTTGCTGTAACTTCTATCGTCTCTGATCATGACTCTAAAAATTGAAAGCTTTTCGCTACTTTTATTTCCTCCCCATTCAGATTAAATTCTCTCTGTCCTACTATTGTCATAATGTTTGTCTTAATTTTTAAGGTGAAGTTCTGCTTTTGCGAACGTTTTAACTTGTTGAAGTAGCTCCTTTAATTTCTATTCAGATTTTTCCATCGAAGTTGTGTCAGCAGCATATCTTAGGTTTGTCAGTCTTCTTCCACCCAGGTTCAAGCCATTTCTCTTTTTCATCTTCCTCCAGTAGTTTCCCCATAATTATCACTACACAGTATTAAAAAGAATAGTCTTGTCGTATTCCCTTACCAATTTCTATATTTTCAGTCTCGTCACATTCAGTTCTGATGGTCGCTTTTTGGTTGTTGTAAAGTTTACATAGGAGATTAATCAAGTGAAATGGGACTCCAATCTGTTTGAAGATTATCCAAAGTCTTTAATAGTCAACACAGTCGAATGCCTTACAATAATCAATGAAGCATAAATACATCTTTTTCTTGTGTTCTCTTATTTTCGCCATGTTAATACTTATGTTGGCAATTTGATCTCACGTTCCTCGACATTTGTGGAAGCCCACCTGTTCGTGTTGTATATTTTGATTTAGATCTGATGTAGAACATTCTGAATTATATAAAGAATAATCTTGCTTGAATGAGAGATTAAGGTAATCGTTTTATAGTTTCCGCATTCTTTCTTGTCACTTTTCTTCTAAATTGGTACAAAAATACTGTAGTCCATATCTTACTGGTCCAGATTTAGCTGCTTAAAGAATTTATTATCTTTATGGTGGCTCTATCAACGGCTTTGACAAGTTCAATCGGGATTGAATCGATGCTTGGCGATTTACTGTTTGATAAACCTTTCCGTTCTCTTTTCTCTTCGCCTAATAGTATTGCGTTGAAATTTCTTGTGATTTCTCATATTAAATATACCAAACACATACAGAATCTTCTTTCCGTTCTTTTTTACGCTTTGATCATCCATTACCTACCAGTTCATACATTGTTATTTTTTTTAATTATAAAAAGTTGTGAAATATTTTTTAACTTCGTAACTGCAGTTGTCTGACATCCAGTTTATTTTTTTATTTTAGACGCAAAAGTAATCTTTCCTCTGCCGTCCTCAATAATGACATTTACATAATCGGCGGTTGGTCCGATGAACCTGAATCCGGGATTCTGGATTTGGTAGAAAAGTTCGATACCCAAACGGGAACTTGTTTGGTTGTAGAACCACTCTGTTTCCCAGCAAGTGCTACGTGTGCGTGCACACTGTCCGAGAAAAGTCTGGTGGTGAAATACATCAAACGAGACATGGAAGAATCCAGTTTCCTATCCTCCGCCACCTCGACACCTTTAGAGATCTGGCAGCAACAAAGACCATCAATATGCTGTAGACAGTCCACTAATTTATCGGAACCACCGCCATTGGTTGAAAACATAATACTTCCTAGCAATAATAGCGGATATTTACGACACCAATTAGGGTTGCAGTTGAGTTCGTTAGTGTCGTTTCAAAATTCATCCAATGCCACTTCAAATACGTTTACGGGATTGGGAGATATCCACCAAAATCCCAGTCGATCAGACGAAGTAACCTCTCTTAATGTTTCAGCAATAAGCGAATTCTTGGCTAGAGCTCGACGAAGAGGTCATGAATGATGAAGAACCAATAAATTAGATTTCAAAAATACTTATGAAATAACATTTTTCAGTGGTAAATAAGTTTTTAAAACAGCTTATTTGTATTTTTGGACAAAATTGAAAATCGGTGTGTATATTTGTTTGTAAATCAGCTTTAAAATTAACAGTCATTAATGCAAACTGGTACTGAAGAACAAACTACCCATTTGTTTTTAATGTTTTAATATATGTTTTAGTAATATATTACTTTTTATAAAGTACCTACGAATAAAATATTCTTATTTGGCCCGAAAGTGATATATTTCACATAAGAAATAGTTGTAATAGATCCCCTAGTAGATTTTAATTTGTAATTTATTATTAATATTCAATATTTAACTGTGTTTCTTCATTTGTATGTATAAATTTCATTTTTACAACAAATTCTTACTAAATCGTCATTATGTAATAGACTTGTTTTAATATTTTATGAGAAAACTGCATAGGAACTTTTATTCTGAAAAAAAAATATTAGAAACTCAAATCACTTTGACTGTAGTTTATCAAGTAACAAGGCGGTATTAATTCGGATAACCCAGTCGACATTGCTGTCTTCTCATAGCTAAAAGATTAAGAGCAAATATCTTGTTAAGAGGTTTGACTTTGATTTGTTAAAGTAAACACGTGGAAGATAACCCCCTATGAGAGGCAATTTCTTTGGTATACTTTAGACGTCCCAAAAACAGAAAGAGCAAATATTGTTTATGAAGCATTTTTCTATTTTTCACATAATATTATGAAAATTAAAATACCTTTATACATGTACAATATTAGTTATGAATTTAATGTTTTCCTTTTTACATATTTGCTTACACCTGGGGCGAGAGAGAGAAAAAAAAAACCAGATGACCATTGTTTTTTTCTTTTTTGTATTCAACATCTGTTTACACGACCAAGAAAGAGAAAATAAGCCATTGTTTTTTGTCATTTGCTACATCTGCGTATACGACCCATTTAGAGCGAACAAAAATTTAAAATACTGGCTTATTGGGCCCGTAAACCAATGACTGTTAATCATGCTTTAAAAAATAATATAAAAAATGAAACACTTTATTATACAGGCAACTGTTACTGTGTTTATTAAACCTAGGCTACGTATATTTTGTAATAATTATATGATTTAAAGTTAGTGTTTATGTCCATATTTACACAGGAACTGAATTTGGAGTACCTACATGCCATGTAAAATGACCTTCAATAGAGGACAAACATCAAACCGAGAATTGTCCTCTATTTTGAAAACTAAAATAGCTAATTTCAGCAAAAACTTTGCAATTAATCTAGTTCTAGGAAAATTGTCACAGGCTTTGTGAGTTGCTTAAAATATTCAGCAAAATGTATTAGGTGTTAGCTAACTTAAAATTAGCTATAAATTTCGGTAAATAAATTAAGTAGGCTGTTATAATTTTTTGCATAGGTACTTCTGAAATCAGAGAACAAAGAACAGTTTAGATAAAAAAATTGAAAAGCGATCACACATATCTTAAATGACAAGACAAAGGAGGACTGTAATATAGAATTAGATAGCGAACACACATCTCATATTTCCAAAAGACAAAAAAGACAAAAATATAAATTTGGTGGAGATGTAAATCTATTTAATTTCTGAATTGACCATTTAGAGACAAGGATAACGTGTTTAGTTAAAAATTGTACCTATTATTGAAGTTATTTAAGTTCGGTAATTCAAGTTGTTAGATAAGTTTACTTCGGTTGTGTTTAGGTATTATACCATAAATTCTAATTAGAATAACAAATGACATTTGCTTCTACTGAAAATAATCTATGTAGTTATTGAAAAGATATTCAGTTTTTATAAAAGTAATTAATACCTGACAGAAACCTGACAGAAACGAAGTTACATTTAGAATAAGAATAAAATTCTAAAAACCGTGTACCAGACACAGAACATATTACTACCGAAGAAAAATACAATGAATACAGTTTAGTGTAAAGAGAATCGACCCGGATACAACATATTATTAGAAGTGCATAATAGTGAACACAGTTAAGTAGGAAGAGAATTAACTAATACAATAACTAATAACTGAATACTAATGCGTGACTATACCTACATGACCCAGTTTGCAGAAAAACCAAAGGTGTGCCGAATGTTTGGATTCGTGGACGTTTTCAGGCGGTTCAGAAACGCCAACGCGTTGCGGAGGTTCCAGCCAAAACTAACTTCCAGCGACCTCCGCTCTTCTGTGAGATTGTGCGTGGTAGGTAAAGGATACAGGGTGGTGTATGCCCCTGGTTGATAGGAACTTAGATATCGACCGCCATCGCTCGATAACTTTTTTGTAACGCCGAAATGTGACACAACACTGCGCAAGCATTTACTCAGACAAGCAGCGCCACCTTGAGCTGTGCCGGAGGTAGCGGAATAAATTTCCACCCAGCCTGACAGGCGGTTGCCGATAACGAGAAAGTGCTGACCTCAGTATTCAAAAAAGTCTGCGAACACATTCAAACCGTGTAGATTGTGGTGTGGATGATATCGAAGAAGTGGTGCTTGCCATGTCGCTTTCCTGTTGCATTCAACGCAGTGTGCACGGGTTTTGCTGATGTACTCGGTCATCCCTGGTCAGAAAAAGATAGAGCGGTGCGCAATTCCATGGTTTTCAAGCAATGTTGGAGAGATGGCGGAACAACAACACGGTCTTCATACATGATAACGCCATCAGACACATAGAGCGAATCTCGATAACGCCAAAACTGTGCCATAAGTTGCAACTCGCGGTTCTCTACGGGAAAGTTGGCGATGATAGACGTTTCCAAAGATTTCATGTTCGCATCGTTTTGAATTGCAGTGACTGTCATTCTACTACAGGAATGTTACTTAGTCGGTGTCTCGCCTGATAGCAGCACACATGACCACTTCTAAAACATCGCTCACTTCAGAGGTGCCGACGGTTGATATGTTTGGGGGGGAATTAGTCAGCTAATCGCGTAGACCACAGGACATTCATGTGGCAGACAGGTAATGGGTGGCATGAAGTGGCATCAGCTAAGTGGTTGGTCTAGCTTGTGAGGTTAGCTTCAGTTTGCTTCAGTCGGAAGAAACATGTATTATGGATGTCGTCTAAAGTACGATCGCCCAGGATCTTGACGAGGGGTTTATATTTGGTGACGACTACTAGATCACTACAGCCTTGAGTGAAGTAACGAGTTTGTTTGAGGCTCTATGCAAGCTAGGGCTTCACCTTCCAATGGCGCGTAGCGTCTCTCAGCAGGCGATGGAAACCGGGAGCCTGCCAAAGTAATTTTCCAGCCGTGAGCGCAACATCCTGGGAGTGCTTTTGCAGAATTATAATGTTGTTGAAAACGGAAGAACACAATACCACGGTCTGAAAAATCTGTTCGCAGGCATATGCGCTTGGTCATATTAAATATTTCAACACCACACTTGATCGAGCGAATTTCTGCTTTGAACTGAGGTAGATTCCGAATGCGGCCAATAATTTGGTCTCCGGAGTATCCCCCGTCTCTTTCGATAGTTCGGCCTAGTTGGCAGCGTTCTGGCTACTAGGTGGTTAGTTCTTCTATGGTATTGGTTGATGCAGTAGCAGAATTTTTCTTTGCGGGTCGAAGTTTTTGGCGTGCTCGACCTTCTCGATTTCAACATTTCTTGCATAGCTTGTGTCCCGGACACTTTGGGGCAAAGGATATATCACATTTCTCGCAGTCCAAACGACACAGGAATCCCGGCGGCATTCCGTGCAGAATATTTGGAGGACAGGTTGTCATCTGAATGTGCGTTTGAGGATGAAGAAGGCAAAACGTTTCTGGCAATTTCTCTTGCCTCCATGAGAACGATAACAACATTATTGGGCTTACGGATGATATGGCCTACCAATGACTCCCGTCCCGTCGAATATCCGAGTCCGCGATGCCACCCACCGAGGAGGACGTCCCTTGTCCCGTCTTGGGTGTAGTCAGCATTTACAGTCTTGCCGCGCAGGTGTATAAGCAAGATGTAAAAAAATCACACGTATCTGCTTTGCCCTGAGCCCGGGATGTATGAGTTCCGTACGCAGTATATTAGCCGCCACAGGGATGACGGCAAATTGGCGCATGACTCATAGAACGTATTCTATACTTTCAGCATGATATCACCAAGTTGAAGTGTAGCCTACTCGAATAGCTGGTGAGGCGCAGCAGTGTCCACGATTCCGCAGCCATTTCGGAAAAGGTCCCGACGTCTGACGAAATTGTTTCATGCCACCATATTAATGCCGGAGTCGAATCGTGGCCGCTGCAACGGCGGCGCTCTGAAGTACGATGTTGCGTCATCCGCCTGCGACCCAGCAGGTTTGTGGGATGCTGAGGCTTGGATTTGGATGAGTAAGGTGGCTGAGGCTATGTCGATATCGGCAATGAAAAAGTGCACCCTTCATCGGCACAGTCGAAAATTTTCATCGTGTAAGATGTAAGTTCGTTAACATGAAAAGATATTCGTTTTTCATAAATTTAATTTATTGTAACTGACATAAATGTTAACGAAGTTGATTACCTATTTCTTAGGAAAATCATCAAAATGCTTTGGTGTGTTGCTTAATATATTTAGGGAAAGAATTCTGTATTATCTAGGTATAAAGTTAATTAGTTAGCGAACACATTTATCATATTTACAATAGATGGAGGGCGTGAAACAAAAATGTAAATTCATACCGGAAGTACTTCATTCAATACTGGATATACTTCCAATGCTTTGGCTTTCGAATGACATGTCTTTTCATGCCGAAAGTTCTTTTGAAAAAATGTACTTTACCGTAATACAATTGAAAATGTTTAATTATTAAACGAAACCGGTCTGGTTGGTATGATATGGACTTTTGTCTTTTTAAACATTAAATAACATTAGATAACTAATAGATAGCTTACATCAACCAGTCTGTATAACAGAAATACTGATGACATTGCATCATCGATAATACTTTAATGTCGTTAAATTGATTAATATAATACATTAGTCAGACAAAGCATACGAAAATTAATTCCCATGAATCGGCCTTCAATACTGAAAATGCTTCCAATGCTATGGGCTTCCAACGTCATGTGCCTCCATAGAAGTAGTACTTCAAAGCCATTTCCATCAATACGGGAAGTACTTCCAATACCATGTTATTTTATACCGGAAGTACTTCCAACGCCATAGCTTGCAAATGCCATATTCTTTCATACAGGAAGTACTTCCAAAATGCCTTGTCTTTCCATACCAAAATTAGTTTCAAAGCCCTGGCCTTCGAATACAATGTCCTTCCAAACAGGAAGTACTTTCAATACCGTAAATTCCGCCAGTTACATGACCTCCGAATACCGTGTCCTTCCATACTGGAAGCACTTCCAATGCCATATCCTTTCATACCGGAAGTACATCTAATAGTATATCTCTCAAATGCTATGTTCTTCAATACCGCAAATACTTTCAATGCCATTACAATCCACATCATATGTCCTACCAATGTCATATGCTTCTATACCTGTAGAACTTGCAATGTCGGAAGTACTTGTTGAAGTATTTCCAATAACATGCCCCGCAACAGCCATAATTTTTATAGCGTAAGTACTTAAAATGCTACGGCCATCTATTCTGGAAGTGATTCCAATGTCATATCCTTCCATACCGGAATTTCTTCTAATACTATATTTTTTCATACTGGAAATACTTACAATGCCATGTCTTTTGTACAGGAAGTAATTCTAATTCGAAAGTCTGCCAAACAGGAAATAGTTCCAATGCTGTGTCCTTACATACCGGAAGTACTTTTAATTCCTTGTCCCACCAAACAAGAAGTAATTAAAATGTATGTCTTTTCCTACCGGAAGTAGTTGCAATGCCATACCATTCCATACCACAAGTAATTCCAATATAATAATAATAATAATAATAGTTTATTTGTATAAATAAAAAAATATAAAGGAAAGACCAGAGGCCACCGTCCAGGCGGATCAAGCTGGTAACCTATGAAATTAGACAATACAATTACAATTACAAGAATAAGATTTAAACTGG
>JAUYWI010088153.1:0-12513 GCA_034780595.1 Parotoplana pacifica
AAAAAGGGAAGACCACAGAAGACCTGGATGCAGCAGATAGGAGAAGACATGAAAGAAATGGGACTCACCAGTGAGATAGCAACTGAGAGAAAGATGTAGCAAATGAAGACAAGACCAACCCTGCCAAAATAGTGAGACAAGGTCTTCAAGGTAAACAATAGAGATTCTCTTTTATATTAAAATGACTATAGTAAATGCTTGATTTTGATAATAGCTTACTACTGACATCAATGTTTCTCTTGCAGCCTGAGCAAATATCTTTTCAGATTGTAAAGTTGTTGCAAATTCCTTGGCAGGGGTAAATATAAGCAGAGATAGTTTGAGACCAAAGTATGTGCTAAATTTGTCCCACATACAGCAATTCCATTATCATCACATGTAGCCCTGTTGACTTCAGTCAAAGTATCCTGAAGAACAGCATAATTATCTATGATTGCAGTAAGTGCTTTCCTACATGCTGTCCAACAAGTGGGACAAATAGTCTTGATTGAAGGTCCAGTAGATGCAACTTCATCTGATAACAAATGTTCTGAAGCCTGTATTTGTTTCAGTTTAAAAAGTATTTCTCTTTTTAGAGAAAACTTTATAAGCCAAGCAATTTCTTTGGTGACATCAAGGGAATCTTTAACTGGAGACAGTTGTTTTGTAACATCTTGCATAACTAGGTTTAATATGATGCATCAACATCAATTTTATGGATTGATGTACTTATAGGTACATATATAATTCATGAATTTTATACATGTAGAAATATTTTGTAGGTTTTGTCCATAGAATCATAAGAGTAAGTTCTCTATAATTCTATGGATAAAACTACAAAATATTTTAGCATTTCTTTTGAATATTACATAGAGCCTAATTATTTAATATTTAAGTTCATTAATTACCTAATTATTATTTGACCCTTTAAAATATTGGTAATCAAAATTATTATAATCAAAAAATATTGGGTGTGCTCAGTACCCCTGGGCACCCCAGTTCCAGCAGCCATGTTCCTTCATACTTTTAGGTGAACAAAGCATTTTTTTGCTGAAAATTTATAACAATATGACTTTTATTTTTAACAGCAGATCAATAAAACATACTTTGATGCTCACTGAGTGCTTTCTTTTTTAAAAGTGGCTTCAACAACTACATTTAAAACACTACCAAGTCCAGATCACTTCCCATTTTTATATGCTGAAAAATCAGTTATTGATAAATGGATAACATTAATGTTTTACTTTTAGTGCTTCTTTCAATTATTTTTCTAAGATTTTCAAAATTGTAGACATTTCATAGCTTGTCAGTTTTTTTTCAATGCAGCAGCCATGAACACTTGTCATATGTTGCCATTAGTTTGATATCAAAATGCAATGCTATTTATTTGCTGATGGTATTTACAAGCTGCACCAATGTAGTGTGAAGGATTCAATTTTTCTTTTTCCAGAACAATTGTCTGCCCAAGATAATAACATCTGTTATGCAGCTCACAGTTGAGATAGGAAATATTGCAGTTTTTGCAGTTTGACATATTTACAAGCAAACAAAATTAGGCATCCAAGGGTCTTCCCCCAGAATTTTAGCTCAATTTCTTGTATTCTGAGTCATTTATTAATATAATATTTTTATAGAAAAATCTAGTTAGGAAATCATAGTTGTAAACTACACTAGCTTTGATTCAATATTTTTGAATGTATCTAATTCAATAAGACAAAATTAGTTGCAAATTTTAAAAATTAAATTAAAAAATGAATTGTGGAATAAAACTCAAAATGCAGAATTGGGAATTCAAAGTGAAATTGTAGAATAATTCTGCAAATTGTGGAATATAAAGTAATAAAAATTATAATACAGTACTTAGCCACACAGCAAACATCTTTTATTAAATATTGATTAAAAAAATTTCAAAAAATCCTTTTGTTAAGGCTAGTTTTTATTTCTAGAATAAGTAAGTGTTATAAAAAAAAACTAAGAAACATTCTTAATTCTTTTATTAATAAATAAATGGGCAATAAACAATCACAATACTTAGCCACATATATAGTGGATGTGTTTTTTTAAAATATTGTTAAAAATAAAATTTTAAAAAAATACTTAGGATCCTATGTTTTTTTCTTGAATAACTTAATTAATAAGTCATTTAATAAATTATTTTATATAGATAATTTAGGTAGTCAAATAACTTAATCCCGAGAAAAATCTGACCCTAATGATTTAAAAAATACTGTCCACCATGTGGCTAACACTGTACTTAGCCACATGGCAGATGTGTTGTTTTAAATAGACTGTCCACCATGTGGCTAAGGTAAGTGTATGGCATAAAAAGTAATGTAGTTGTGTCTGTGAATGTTGGTAGCAATAACTAGCTAACTTTAAATTTTGATATATTGTGTTGCTAGAAATTTCACCAAGTTTAAGTACATGCTTAACTTTTTAAGGGCACGTTTTCCAAAAGAATGTCAAAAATTCAACATAAATCAACCAAGTAATTGTTTATATAAAAATGAAAAGATTAATTAATGACTATCTGTCCATATGTTTGAAGGTTATACAGCTTAGAAATTTCCCTTCCAAATGAAAAATAATAAATATACTTCAGTCTATTGAATCTTACCTCCACCATGCATGCCTCCACTCATTATTTATAGAAATATTTAGAATAATTTTAAATTTATTAAAAAGAAAAAAGTAAAATATATAAAACATTATATTTTAAAAATATATTTAATTATATGACAATGATATGTTAGTATTAAGAATATATTTACACTGTATTTAAAAAAATTATTCACCTTTTATATCTTTATGAAATATATAAAATATAATTTAGAAATTGTTTAAACTTAGCCTTATATTTATAGTATAAAAATTAAAATACTTTATTTTCACCATATTTTTTAATGGACGAATAAAACAAAGAACTATATTAATACATAAATATGGAAGGGATTAAGAATTAAGAATTAAATTTATTTATTCAAATAATTATTTTTATTTAAACTGTTATAATACAAAATGAAACCAATAGTACTCATAGACAAATTAATATCTATATATACTCAATGTTAAATGGTTATTATATAAATTGTTATTAATCCTACACAATCCAATTCTAATTTAATATCTGCTTGCATAATAACGGTTTGATTTATGGTAATGTTTTAACAAAATATATAATTCATAAACATTAAAATTACCAGGGCATCCATCTATATACCAATTTCGTGGTATATGCTCATCATACGGTACAGAGCAGAATTTGAAATTGGAACTTTCTGATTGTACTGCAAGTATTATATTCTCTGGAATACGGGTTCACCCACCAACATCTATGTTTATAACTTATAAGCCAAATGTTGTAGACATAATGTCTATAAACAACCTGCGTAAAATATAAAGTTTCTAATGTTGTATATTTGAATGTTTCAAAAACAAGGTTCTGAAAAGATTAGTAAAAAATGCATATAAAAAGCTGTAAAATCAAACATTTAAGTCTAAATTAAAGCTTATTTATATTTATATTATCTAGTTTTTCTATATTACACTAATCCATATCTTGTTCTCTCTCTTGTGGCAGGTTAACATGTCTATGGATTCTACTTTTTCTACCTTTTCCTTATTACGTGCCAATTTCTTAAAATCTGAATTTGACACCTTTACAATATCCGTCAGATTAGAGTTGGTTGGAGAGTTTCCCATTCTTGATATTCTCAGTACCTTTTTTACACTAATTCTCATTTAATTTTTTAGCTTTATCCTTGAGTTTATTTATGAGAGTTGTTGTAGTCTGTTCAGTGTCTGCTATACTGTACTTTGATCATCCGCAAATCGTACTTCACGTTGGGTTTTATATAGTTCAATGACTAAACAAATACCCAGAAAAACTAACGTTTCTGCATCAGAAATTTATGCTGAATTTAAATCTGTTAAAATTAAAATCTTTTTTCATAGCGTTTTCGCGAAAATTAAATATATTGTTTTTTTCTCAAAATGGTGGCTACTCTGTAAAAATAGGTCAATTACTTAAAAATAAAAGGCTTTTACAACCATATAAATATATTACAAATTCAATTAGTCTATACAAGCAGTTTCACTTGAGCAGTTTCACTTACTCTATTTTTATATTTTATTTTGTTGTCTACTATTTTCAGTTTATTGCGGTGAAGTCATTTTTGAAACAGCGTGCCTTTATCGTGGCTCTGGTATAAAAATTTTACCGAAAAATAATCATTAACAAAGAAACAAGAAACTTATTTCATTTGCAATGAATGTTTATGGTTAGACAACATTCGGTTGTTGTAGGTAATGTATGCATAGATATTAGTATTCGAATTTAAAATATTTATAGAAATAATAGAGTATTAATTTGCATGCAGTATTTTTATTTTTGTTTTATAATACACTACATGACGCCAAAACACGAAGAATGCTGGAAAAAGATTGTCTTTTATGCATGGGTAAAACAAAGGATATTTGTCTAATTAATGACAATAATATTACATGCATATTTTGCTTTAGAGATATATTACCCCGAAAAATTGGGGAAAAATACAGGGTTGTTGCAACTACAAGCAATCGCAACTTCCAAAAGTAATTCTTAAAATCTGTAATTGCATACAGCAATTTGCACCTATAAATTCACAACTGTGTAGGAATGCATGTGTGTTTGTAAATATTTGTTCTAAATTTAATAACGATGTCTGTCTTTTCTCTCTTGGCACATAAAAATGTTATATCTTCTTCTTCGAGAGTTCTTTTAACTGGGATCAGCGAATTATGTGCTATTTCGTAAATACTACTTTTAGTAGTATCAGTATTCGCGATCACCATGGGATGCAGCACATATTAATCCCTGGAGACAACCTCTTTAGTTATTGGGTTTAGACAGACTCGATTGGGAACAACTTGACCACTTTTTCAGGAAGGTCAGAGGTGGATTGTTTAGTCTCTGAGCACTTTCATGACCCTGTCCACCAAGTAACTTAAAGTGAGTCTTTACCGGGGTTTGAACCGTACCTCCCGATCTGTAGTCCAGCGCGCTACTCACTCGGCTGCTTCTAAATGTTCTATTTATACCTCAAATGCGATAGATTGATTTCATTTGTTTTGTTCAAATAGCAGTAAATACAAAAAAATATCAAACAATTTTCCAAAAATTGGATAGATAAAATTCGGTAGTTTATAAAACGCTTTTAACCCTCAAACGCTATTTGGGATAGATTTCTACCCCAACACGTTTATTGTTTAAAAAAAAAACCTTATTTTCAATTCCCGTGACTGACATTTTTTGAGAATTAATTTTAACAAGTTTTCTAACATATTATGACACATTTTAACGATACATTTTGAATTGTTCAAATGATGGCAGGGGTAGAAATCTACCCCAAACGTCTGATTTGTTACAAAAATAAAAAGTAATGCTAATAGTTGATTTTAGCTTTACGATATAATGAATATGACAAAAATATTTGAATGAAATTTATTAATGTAGTTACAGTATGTTTTTCAAAAATCTCCTCTATATAATGACATCCAGATATTAAATCTATAGACACTTGTTATATACATGTAATTTTCACTTCACGGACAAAAGTTGTGGACATACGTAATTATTACAATCAGCACAGTTTGTCGCAACTTTATTGTCCTTCACCGAGGACACAGGTAAAACCGCCGATACGCCCGCTTAGGAGCTGTGGAGCAGTGGTTAAGATTAGCGCAGCGGCTGGATCAAAACCGAGAAGTGTTATTGAGGCTTTGATGGATTTCTTGAGATTGCCATTTTGTATATGCCAACGGATGAATGGTGTAGCTATTTCCAAAGACAGCTGTAGCAAGAAAATACGTCGTTTTGAACTCTGTTGCATTAACCAATTAGGACTGCGAATTCTCCATATGATACAGGAATTCAAAAGCATCATGTCGATTAAATTTTGGAATAAAACTAAAGGCCATCTATTCGATTTGCGTTTAGATGTATAGAGGGACATCATGTAATCCGCTTAGTCTACACCAGCTTTGTTAAGGTTATAGTGATGTATCATTTCTGGTAAGTCCCCAATTTTTTGTTGATCATGGTGCATTGAAGAGATGAGCAAAACGGGGTTTTGTTTGGTTTTTGTGTATGTGCAAGTAATGTTTGTTGTTTAAGAATGGCTAAATACTGCTGTACCGACTTCTCGACGTTCTTTCAGTGCCAGAGGAATGCATCGTTTGTTACTTTTTATGGTTCCCACATATGTCATGTGATATTGAGTACGCAAGTCTGTAGTCACTTCCATGGATGAAAAAATCTACCTGCTACAACATTAAAGCCATGGAGAACCTCTTCTTCGATTTTTATTGGCTATTATTTGAACCAATCACTATAATACGACAGAAAACATGTAGTAATAAAGTATCTGGTCAATAGTTTGAATAAATACCATTTGAGATTATTCAATTATTTTCTCTGGGGTAGAAATCTACCCCAAATCGTCTGATAAATTACTTTTTATATACAGCGTTCCAGGGTTAAATTTCCAAAATCCATCAATTAATCCATTGACCTAATTTACAATATCAAAAAATACTGATTTTCAGAGGGGTGGACCTGTGTGTTTATTAGAAAAATTCGATCAAACCAAAGGGCAAATCTTGATGAATTTTCATAGATTAAGATACATAGTTAATATTCTAATTTTGAATTTATCCTAGTTTGAACAATTTGGCAGGTGTTTTTGGGGGGGGTTCTTCACCTTTTTCCAAAAAGAACTACCTAAAGGAAAAGTGTAATTTTGATGAAATACTTAAAAGGATCATCCCTGCCAAAAATATGTAACTTTAGTAAAATGAAGATTTTGGTTTAGCCACCAGCGGTGTCCGACTAAACTCATTTTTAATAGATGTTGGAATTTGCAATATTTAACTATACTTTTGACATTATTTTGTAGATATGTAATTGCCCTTTCCAATGAGGTACCTATTACATATTATAAATCGGTTTTGTAGTTTTAGAGCTATACGGCTTAAAGTTAAAATTGAGCTTTTAAAGTGCCAAAAATTCGATACTTCTAAATTATCTATTTTCCATTGTGCAAGTAAAACGATACCCACATTTTGACATAATACAGACCTAGAGGAGTGTTATTACATCTGTTTTGCAATTCAGACATTTTATTTGACTTTCAGGTTGCACTGCGTAGGCAAACAATTTAGTGATTTTTCCCAACAGAGTACAACCTATTAAGAGTCAAAAAAAAAATATTTCACAAGAAAAAAGTTTAGGAACACTTGATTTTCTTGTAAAAATTAGCTTATCCTAGATTCCTGCAGCACATAGTGGAATTCTTTTATTAACAATGATTTTGTTTTATAATTTCTTGGAATTTTCGGCATGCTTCAATTCTGCATATGAAATTAATTTCTTCAGTCTTTTATGCCATTATCTTTTGACAATATGGGAAAAAAGAATGATTTATCAACTGTAGAACAAATTTATTCTACCGGCCAGTGGATGAACTAATGCAATTTGCTGCCCAATTATCTGTTTCCAAATCATGTATATCGCGTACGTTATAGAGGATATCAGAAACTGCTTATTTTCAGACTAGGCCGGCCTAAAACTACAACCCCACGAATGGATAGATTGATCCATCGTTGTGCTGTGGCTAATCATTTTGCTGGATGGAGCAGGTGAAATTCATTCAAGTATGCCTGTTAATGATCATGTTCCTTGTGGAAGAACTATTAGAAACCGTCTGCGCAAGAATTTTCACTTTAAAAAAATTAGATAAGTAGGTAGTTGGAATTTTGCAAACGACAAGAATTGGACGGCTAATCAGAATCACTGGAGTGCTGGCATGTTCACAGGTGAAACAGTTGTCTCTCAACATCGTTCCTACCTAACCTCATCCGTGGACTAGTAGGTGAACGTTGTAATTATTCTTACTGTGATCTTCTCCAAAACTCATGATATCTGCAAATGGCGGATGTGGTCTGAAGATATTTAACCAGAATGAAACCGTCAGGAAATTTAGAGCCACTTATTACACTGGGAGATACAAATATTTTGCAATAAGATGGTGCTCCAGCACATAACTCACGGATGGTACGGGGGGATTATTTTTTACTAAGGGCAGAGCATATTTAGACAATCTATTATATATTTGTTTTATAAAGATGGAAAGAAACCAATAAATTATTTTATAAATGCAAAATGTAGGTAGGTATAGAAATAATATACATTAATATCTATAAATGCATAGGAAGAATGTTTGATTTACAAAAATTACATGTCAAATATCTAACAATTATACGTAATATGTAATGAAGATAGAATTTCCGAAAATGATATAACCGAAGATGCATCATATAATTATATACAAGTAAAGTAATAGTAGTATAGGTATACCAACTAAATCTTCGACTATCAAAACTTGTTCTACATCAAACATCAAATATAAAGCATTGTACTTACATAAATAACACATACATATCATAAATTCAGATATATATGTGAATATAAACAAATACTGTTTCATTAGCAATAGGTACTCATGAGATCTGTTCTATCGTTGAGCACAAAAATGGCTCACATTAACAAACTCAAATATCTATTGTATGTGTGCCTAATTTACATTATGTCGTTCAACAATCAAAATAAAATGACAAGTGCTAAATTATTTTGTGAAGTTGTGTGATTGTCAGTTTTAGTGAAGTTTCAAGATAAAAAAGTTAACAAAGATCGGTAAGTATGGTCTAATCTTCTACAGATGGGAAATTCCTATAAACAAAAGTTTTGGCTTGAATAGATGTGTACCTACCAGTTTCTAAAAATGTACAATATAAGGTAAATAAACAAATTAATTAAGCCATAGTACAAATGAAAAATACCGACACAAATCCACTATAAGGAATCAATTTTACGTTTACGATATTGACGCATGTAGTTGCTGTGTGACAAGTTACGCCAAAAGCGTCGAGCAAACTCAAATGATGTACCTAGACCTGAAGTAATCAAACTATCTGGATAGGTTTGCGAAATGTAAGTGACTATTACACGGACAATTTCGGAACTGACAGTAGTTTTCACTTCGGAATCTAGGGTTGTAATTGAATTTTTTAATTCAGCTGGAATTAACAAAATATCTAAAATTTCACGGGCTAGTTTTAAAGGATTGCGATGTATACTGAATGCATTTTCCTTGTCTTCTAAATGTTTGACATTTACAGGAAGGTTCTTATTGTTGCCCAAATAAATAAAATTAGTTAGTGATTCATCTGAACTGATACAGTTTAAAGACTCACTAGCAATAATTTTAGGAAGTACGTAATTCACTACATCTCAATCAGTACCAGTGGTGCCATTAGCAGCTGATGAAGTCGGTGATGAGGAAGAAGTCATACGCGGAAGATCCGTAGTCTCACTGGTATAAGCAGAAATGTCTTTTAACATTGCCGGTAAAGGTACGTCTTTGACAGGGCCTCTGACACGTTTCGAATAGTTGGAACACATAGGAAAACTACTAGAACTAAGAAATCCCATCTGAGAAATTGATGTCGGATTTTCAGCATTGGAATTGTTCGATGAGTTTGACATACTTGGTTCTTGTTTTTCCTTCCACATTGATATTTGGTCGTCCACAGTCTCGTAAAATTCCAATTTAGGAGAAGGATAAGCTATATGTTTGAAATTGTTTGAAGAGTCGACACTAATATTGTTAATATGTGGAGTCTGTGATTTCTGTTCCCACTCACCGCCCTCAAGCTGTTCTATTAAGGCTTCATTGTCCTTTTCCAAATTAGATACTCGTTCGTTTAGACGTCTAACAGTTTTTCGAAGACCTTCAAATTCCGTCATGAAGTCATTCCATTGTTTTTGAGTTATACAAACGGTATCCTTGCTTGTATCACCAGCCCCAGATGGCGAAGCAGAGCGTGCAGTAAGTTTGGGAGGTAGTACAGTAATTGGTTTCAGAGCATCCAATAAACCGTCGGCTATTTCATTGCTAACAATACTTTGACCAATTAAACAGATATCGGTTGCTATGGTGTGCGCGTATTTTCTAGAACGCAATTCAACGTCAGGTAATTTCTCTAAATTCATTGAAGATAAATTCTGAAACAAGAGCAGTCGCAGTGAATTGAGTATAGAGACCGGACGTTCTTCCAACAGTTCACATAATTTTGAAGAATCATATTCAATAAAAATGTCATTTAATTTGTCCAAAAAATAAGGAGGTAATTCGTCGTCTGAAATGCTATGTAGTTCAATACTACATGTAGTTGAATCAGTCTCAGATATCATTGTCCCAAATTGTTGTTAAAGTGCTGTTACTGAAAATATACTCAAACAAAAAAACGATGTTCGAAACGAAGCTTTGCTGAGTGACTGACGCAGGCTAGTAGGTTAGTCAATCGTTGTTTGGCAGAAATAACTCTATTCACGCACAATAGTAGAAGAAAAGAAACCAGAGTGATCGATAATAGCTTTGTATGTAACAAAATTATCCTCACAAAACTCAAATTACTAGAATAGCCGCGCGATACTGGCTGTGTGAATCAATGAGCTACACAATGTAACCTACCATATAGTCAGCAAGCTGCAATCATCACACCGCTGTTTACATACCTACTAACAACTCCCAATCCATTCTTTAGTTCACAAACTATATTTACAAGAAGGATAGCCTAGGCTTATAAACCTAGAACTTGCTTGCTTCCTTTCACAAAGCAAGGAGAATAAAACAACACTGGATTTTGTTACATCTAACAACTGGCTTCAATATACGCAGGCTATAACCACAATCTTCTAAGTAACTCTACGTAGCGCGATAGAGAATTGTCTATCAAGGTACCTTGTGTAAAAGTAGAATGAACTATGCCAATAGAAAATATATTACTATCCCTCAATGTTACAGGTTTACAGTTTATATGTATTTATTTAAGTGAACTACACTAATGCAGTGCACATTGTAACTAAATATGCAATCTTGATTACACAAATTTACATTTATGGTACACGTATGCACAAGTACGCATTCAGCCAGGTAAAGATTTAATTACGGATCTAGATAAAACATATATGTGCATACCAAGCAGCACACAGTTAGAAAGTTACATATGTCACTGTAGGTACCTACCTAACAATTAGATACATTAACGTAACCTTTTTTTAAATGTAATTACCATAAAACGTGTTTAACATTAATATTGATAGCTAACCATAATAACCACAATGACAATCTTGGATGACTTTTAGATAATTTGTTGCTAAATAATGTGTTTTGGTTCAGCTACAGTCAGTTATGTTATTAATATAACTTCGCGTTTGACAAAGTAACCAGTGTTACATAATTCGTAGTTTTGCACAAAAATTGCAGTCCATCAGAGTGTGCATTATTACTTTCATGATAAATAAAACACAGTATACTAACATATTATGTTATACTATAGTAAATAATAAGAGATTAATGTCTAAATATTATTACAAAATATGTATACCTAACCATATTACTTATACAGCTATCGATCTTCCTATCTATTTCAGGTTTTCGATATCTCATAAACAAGAAAATAACCGAAATATGCCTAACATACCAGTAAGTAGGTAGGTAGGTAGACAGAAAATGAATTAACAATCCAACCACCAACCATTTACCATTTACTAAAACTGAACATGAAGAATATTTACTATTGTAGCGCCTTCGCACCTAATACAGTACTCAATTTAATAAACGTTTGGGTGTTTTAAAATTTCATTTCAATTGGGATCACTTAATCTGTAAAAACAATAAAATATATCAATTTCATTTAGTTCTTAATGACAGTAAATCACCGAAACATTCTTGTCTGCTCTTCAATTTTGGTGTCAGGCAGCCTTCATAGAGGAGTGGAATCACTTGCCTTGATGAATTCTGTGTCTCCCAAACAATATGATGTCATTGAAGCAAATTAAATTGTAAAATAAGATATTGGAAACAATATTTTTATTTTGTTTTTGATAACAGTAAATTGGTTATACGGTTTCAGAATTTTTCAGCAATGTCAAAAACTCAGTGGTATTTTTAACAAAATTCTACGTTAAACTTGTACTCGTAAAATCATAATTACATGCACAAGTATGTACAGATTTTAAACGAGACTCGTGGGTATAATATACAATAAAATCAATAACCTAACTACTGAACGTAACTGCTAGCTTTGGCCCACTCTTTCAGTTCAGTTGCATGATCCGATGAACAACTTTCCAGACAACTGAGAATCTGGGTCTGATCAACAAGACAATATAATGGACGGTAGCCAGGCAACTGTAGCCCAATAGTTCCAATATTGTTATGAAACGAACCTATTGTCAATGGTGACACTAGTTCCAAGCCCAGAAGCTGGTCAACGGCTTTCATAAAAATTGCTTTGGAGTAAATAAATCCCGAGCGTTTGCGTGCGTATTTCAGATATTCTAAAAATAAAATATACAAACATCATGTTTACAACCCAATAAAATATACAAACACCATGTTTACAACCCAATAAAATATACAAACATCATGT
>JAUYWI010088164.1:0-12512 GCA_034780595.1 Parotoplana pacifica
GTAGCTGGGGTATGGCGTAGTTGATAAGCATATCCAGATACACGAGACATCAAAATTACGTAAAAATGCGTAGGTATATTAAAAACAGGGTAATCATTTAGGGACACCCTGTATATTTTCTTTTGGTTATCTAGACGCCTCGAATATTCATACATATATTGATTTAGTTTCACAATATACAAACCATCCACCTATCTTTGTTTTATATATTGCACTTTTGTAGAAGGCGAATCAGAAGGTAATTATTTATTAATAATTAAGTGTATTTTAAATAGGTAGGTGAGCAATGCAATTGAAAAATATAAAGTAAATTTTGACTTCTGAATCCTATGTAATTACAATTTCAATAAATTGATCTTAAATGTACACAAATACTTAACTGTTTGGTGAAAATGTAGTTTGAAGATTCACAAACATTCAAATGTTTCGAGGTTCAAAATTCGCCCGTTTAAATTTAGTCCGCATGAACCAGTGTGCGAGAAGTATATTTTCTTTTGTTAATCTAGAAGCCTCCAATATTCATATATTGATTTAGTTTTACAATATAAAAACCATCCACCCATTTTTGTTTTATTTATTCCACTTTTGTAGAAGGCGACTCAGAAGGTAATTATTTATTAATAGATAAGTCTATTTTTAATAGGTAGGAGAGAAATGCATTTGAAAAATATAAAGAAAAATTTTGACTTCTGAATCCTAATTACAATTTCAATAAATTGATCTTAAATGTACACAAATACTTAACTGTTTAGTGAAAATTTAGTTTGAAGATTGACAAGCCTTCAAATGTTTCGTGGTTCAAAATTCGCCCGTTTCAATTTAGTCCATATGAACCAGTGTGTGAGAAGTATACTTTTTTTGGTTATCTAGACGCCTCCAATATCCATATATTGATTTAGTTTTACAATATACAAACCATCCACCCATTTTTGTTATCTAGACTCAGAAGGTAATTATTTATTAATAAATAAGTCTATTTTAAATAGGTAGGAGAGAAATGCATTTGAAAAATATAAAGTAAATTTTGACTTCTGAATCCTAATTACAATTTCAATAAATTGATCTTAAATGTACCTACACAAATACTTAACTTTTTAGTGAAAATTTAGTTTGAAGATTGACAAACCTTCAACTGTTTCGAGATTCAAAATTCGCCCGTTTAAATTTAGAATTCATGAACCAGTGTGCGAGAAGTATATTTTCTTTTGGTAATCTAGACGGCTCCAATATTCATATGATGATTTAGTTTTACAATATACAAACCATCCACCCATCTTTGTTTTTATATTGCACTTTTGTAGAAGTCGCATCAGGCGGTAATTTATTTATTAATAAATAAGTCTAGTTTAAATAGGTAGGAGGGCAATTGATTTGAAAAATATGATTGGTTGTATGCTATAATGTAATTTTTAAATTCTGCATCCTAATTACAATTTGAATAGATTGTACTTTAAATACAGCAATATTTAGCAGGTTTAGTGAAAATTAAGACTGACGAATGACAATCTTTTCAAATGTTTTGAATTTGAAAAGTCGCACGTTTAAATTTAGACCGCATCAACCAGTATAGGAGAAGTTTGAACACCATCAAAATGATTAAAATGAGCCAGACAGGCTACCCAGTCATATCCAACATTTTAGATTTTAAGGGGTGGGGACGGTAGCTGATAGTATACAATTCGGACATTGGTACTTCATACATATTAAGCAGTTGACGATCGCAACATTAATATCAACGAATTAATTTTTACAACAACCCATCTATTTGTTTAACTAATCAGTTTCACATAAATTCTCAAAAATGAAAAGACTCAAATTAAATATAGTTTTAGGAAATAATTAATATTGTTCACAAATGTTCATAAGATTTTTGCTAAACGGCCCCCATAATTCACTTTTTGAGGGAAAGCCATCAACATAAAACCGCAATATAGTTAATTTTGGATTATTGTATTTCATTGACATTGAGGTTAGTCCACCAATTTCGAATACGGGCGACATCTACGGTTAATGATTTAGTGTTACTTTATTAGATAATCACTCAACGTTTTGAGAGAACTGTAGATATTTTATAGAAACATTTTGAAATGCTTTTTATTTTCAAAATATTTTATGTGGGATTGCTTTTGGGTAAATATTATTTTTTTAAATTTTATTACAAATTGTTAAAAATTGAAATTGAAATGTTACATTACTCTTTAAAAATATTTCAAGAGCTGGAGGTTTACTGACATGAATGATAAATCATCAAACTTTGTCGAATAGATAATATATATTTCCAAAAAGCATTTACATATCAATGGATATAATTTTGTTATTTTTCAAACTCACACATTTACATACATATGTAGTTTAGCTGATATTAAACATCAATTAAAAGAAAATAGTGTATTCTACTCTCAACTATTTTGGGATATGTTTACCCGATTCACTTTTTTGCTTATTTAATGAAACCCAGCAATATAGATAAACAAAACAGTCACTTTGTTATCATTTCTCAGGATTGGTATGCCCGTTACTTAACCAAATTCTAATAACCCGCAAATAGTCAGATATTGACTTAATTTCATAGTATATAAACCAGCCACCCATCTAATTATTATATTTTGCACTTCTGTAGAAAGCGAATCAGGCGGTAATTATTTATTAATAAATATGTTTATTTTAAATAAGTTGATGGGCAATTCATTTGAAAATTATTATTAATTGGATGCTCTATGTAAATTTTAACTTCCGAAACATATTTACAATTTTAACTTAAATAAACAGCAATATATAGCTATTTAGTGAAAATTTAGTTTTAAGAATGACAAACTCATCATTTTTTAGGTTTCAAAATTTGCAGCTTTAAATTTTCGTTATTGATTTTTCTGAATAACTTGTATCCTAAAAACATAAACCATGAGAAGTTTAGAAAGTATCGGAAATGTTATTGGCAACCTAAATCTCTTAACTTCATATTTTGTATATTGGACTTACCACCAACATCGTCAATACATCTTTGGAATCGCTTTCATACCAAACTATCAAAGATAACCCTAGAGCTGTAGGCTAATTTGGAGCGGGTATCGGCCTTCTTCCCTATATAAAGTGGAAGCTATTGTAAAGGTAAAAAATATGCCGCATCAGCAGATAACGTTGACATTAGCCTAGCGGGCTAAATGCATAAGATCAGCCAATAAAAATATAATGTCGAACCCCTGAAGGAGACATTGGAACACCATAAAAAGCCTGAAACAAACAAGAAGCCAGGCTACTGCCTCTCGTTATCAACATTAAGGATTTTAAGAGCGTGGAAACCGTAGCTTACAGTATTCAATTCTGATATTTGTACTACATGCATATCAAGCAGCAAACGATCGCCAATTTTAGGTCAATGAATAAGTTTTACAAATGTAAAACAATAACCCATCTAGTTGTTTAACTAAGCACTTTAAATGACAATTTGCAACACCGAGAAATCTGAATTTATATGTAATTTATAGAGTATGATTCACACGTCTCCCAACTGTTTATGAAATTTGGCTAAACTACCTCTATTTTTTAATTATTCATGGAAGGCTAGCAACATAGCAAAATAGTCGGTTTCTGAGCATTGTACGCTAATTCAGCAAATGATTATTTGACGCAACTTAGTTTATGATTTGGTTTCCTTTTATAAGTTAGCCATTATATATTCTATACTTTTTCAGAATCAGGAAATCAGTTACTATAAATCCTTCGTAATAATTTTGTGGAATAGATTTTTTGAAAATTTTAAGCTTTAAAACTTATCTACAAATGGTTAAATTTAAATTGACGGGTTACATTGCTCTCCACAAAGTCACTAATAAATAATGGTTTACTAACAATTTTATTACTAGAATGATGAAAGCATCATACTTTGTCGAATAGATAGTTTTCAAAAGCCTGTGTCAACAATTAAAGAAACTACATAATGTTGAACATCTTCTGAACCTCTTTCATACCAAACTGTCCAAATTCGAACGAGGATCGCCGGTTTTCGCTATACAGCGTTGAAGTTACTGCAAAGGTTAACATATCTGCCGCATAAGAAGTTAACATTCTAGCATAAGATCGACTAATAAAGATAGTATCTCAAAAGAAAATTAAATCAACTGATGGAGAGACTTTGGAGAAGACGAACTTAACAGCATCAACCATTAAAGCAGACGTTGGTTATTATTCGAAATTAGCATTGCCACTAGTGCACCAACTTTGTATGCCACCCAGCCACGGTTGAGGATTGTGTTTGTCTTTATAAGATAACCACCCACTTATGTATTGTATTTTGTGCCTTTCAGAGATGGGTAAATATTTATTAAAAATATATAAAATGCCAATACATTTTAAATAAATTTGTGTTGGATTGCGTGGGAAAAGGTTAATATTTAATTCCAAATTGTTAAAATTGAAATTCACATGCTACATTTCTCTCCAAAAGCAAGAGGTCTACTAAACATTAAATTACCTGAATAACAAAAGCTTCAAACGTTATCAAACTTTTTTTGTGGGATTATATTTGTGAAAAATGTCAGTTTTAAAACTTCAATACAAATGGCTAATCTCCCTCTCCAAAATCACATCAATAATAAGTGGTATCAGAATTTAGATACAAGACTTATAAAAGCATCGAATTCTGTTGAATTCATAACATTTAGTTTTTAAAAGAATGCATCAACTAACAATGAAACTGCACAAATTTGACATAGATCAGCAGTTTTATTATTCCAATCAGTGTAAAACTACCATCCAGTAAAATTTTGGTAATTTTGAAATTTGCACATTTGAATAAGTAATTGATCTCAAAACAAATATTTTGAGATTACCATATAGCAATTACTAAAGCAAATCCAGCAATATGATTCAACCTCCCATCTAATTTCTATTTTTATACCACCCACTTATGTATTGTATTTTGTGCCTTTTAAGAGATGGGTAAATATTTATTAAAAATATATAGAAAGCCAATACATTTCAAATAAATTTGTGTTGGATTGCGTTGGAAAAGGTTAATATTTAATTGCAAATTGTTAAAATTGAAATTCAAATGCTACATTTCTCTCCAAAAGCTGGTGGTCTACTAAACATTAAATTACCTGGATAATAAAAGCTTCAAACGTTGTCCAATAGATAGCCTTTAGTTTCCAAAAACATGTGTCAACTAAAAATGAAACAGCTCTATTATTTGAAGCTTGCGTTTAGTAGTTTTAACAGTTTATCTCAAAACTCGCCATACCGAGATGGCTAAAATGTAGCTTCATTTATAGAAAATTCTTCATACTATCACCAAATATTTTTGAGATATTGCTAAACGAATCATATTTCTCATTTATAAAATCGCAAAACAGTCACTTTGTGATAATTACTCGCCAGTGGCATTGCTATTACTTTACCAAATTCAACTACAACGCAAATATTCAGATAATGATTAATTTTACTATTTTAAAGCAATGATTACTATTTATTAACAATTGTAGAAGACAATGTATTCGGAAATTATTTATTAATAAATAAAACTATTTTAAATATGCAGAAAACCAATTTAGTTTAACAATCTTGTTAGTTGGATTGCCAAACGTAATTTGATGTTCTCAAACAAAATTATAATTTGATTAATTGAAATTAATTCAGATTTTCTGGTTATATACCTCTACAAATAAACAGCAATATTAGATATTTAGTAAACATTTGGTTAGAGGAATTATAATCGCATCACACTTTTTAGGTTTGAAAAAATACACATTTGTTGTTTCCTTCTGATTTTCTTGAAAGTTTGTATCCATAAAAGTTGGACCATACACAATTTAGAATCTCCAAAGGATAACTTTATTAATCTTGTGACTAAAAAGGATAGCGGAACTACAACCAACATTGTCAAAACATCCGTTTCATACAAAATTAACAACGATAACGTTAGATATGTAGTCCAATTTGGGGCGAGCATTGGCCTTTTCCCTTAACAAATGTGGACGCTGCTGTAAGAGTTAATATATATCTGCCGCACAAGTAGTTAACATTAACATAATTAATGTGCCTGCAGGCATAATATAACACAATAAATATTATATCTCCTAAGATAAATACATTAACTGAATAAGAGGCTTTGTAAAAGTCAAACTTAGACAATAGCATTGACGTTGAAACAGCATCAAAATGGCTGAAACAAAAGAGAAGGCAGTACCGCTCTCATTGTTAACATTAATATATTAAACACGTGGGCATCGTAACCGACAGTGTACAATTGGGACATTTTAAGCAGTATAGATCTCAAATTTATAGTCAACGAATTAATGTTACAAATTTAAATCAACTTCGTATCTAGTTGTTTAACTAAGCAGTTTAACTGAAAGTTTTTAACACCGAGACGATTGAAATTAGATGTACATAATTTATAGAATATCCTTCATACTGCTCACAAACGTTTATGAGATATTGCAAAACCACATCCAGTTGGCAATTATTCAAGAAAGGCCAGAAACATAAAACCCTAACTTTCTGATAATTGTTCGCAATTGAAATTGTGGCTAGCTAACCAAACTTGAATCCACCGCAAATGCGTTAAAAGTATAGTTTTACGTTTTTGTTATAACCATCCACTTTTTATTATATTTGACACTTTTTCAGAACCGGGTAATTATTTATTATGAATAGATAGAAAGTCAAAGCATTTTGAAAATATTATTTTGGGGTATAGCATTTGGGAAAATTTAAAGTTTTAAAACATATTTACCCAAATGGCTAAAATTGAAATTAATAGGTAATCTCCATCTCTAAAAAAAGACATCAATGGCTAGTTGTTTACTAACAATTTAATTACAAGATTGATAAAACCATCAAACTTTGTCGAAGAAATAAACTATAGTATCCAAAGTATGAGTCAAATAAAAATGAAACTGCACAATTTTGACACAGTTTTATTAGTCTATATTTACCCAACAATTGTAAAACAACTATCCATATTTATTACGTTTTCTCCTGACTCACATTTAGCTAAGCAGTTTAGGTAAAATTTTGCCAAACTAAGTAGGCTGAAATTAAACGTCATTTAAAAAAGCTTCTACATACTGCTCACAAATATTCTTATCATTTGGCTATAAAGGAAAGCCGACATCCTAAATTCCCAAAAGAGTTACTTTGTGATAATTGTATGGAACGACATTGCCAGTTGTTCAACAAATTTCACTACGGCCAATTACTGTAAATAATTTAGTCTTGATCTATACGCCAACCATCCATCTAAGTTTTATTTTTATTTGTTTGACGGATATTAGTTATTATTAAATGATGTCGCTATTTTATAAGTCAGAAAGCAGGCAACTTCCCAATGCATTTTCATTACTTTATTTAATAAACAGGGATATGTATTTTAATATCTGATAGAGCGAGAAACTTTGTAGATAACTACCATACACAGCACCAACTAGTAGACAAGACGCTGGAAAAAATCACATGGCTGAAACGAAGGAAAAGCCAGGTTGACCTCTCATTGTCAACATGAAGATTTTCATGTGGCTGAGGATCGAAGCTGACAGTCTTAAATTCGGATATTTGAACTCTCTGCATATCAAGCAGCACAAGGTCAACGAATAAGATTTACAAATGTCAAACAACTTCCCAACTAGTTGGTTTTCAAAGCAGTTTAACTCAAAATTCTCAACACCAAGAAGTTAGAAATTGAAAGTAGTATAATTTATAGAAAATACTTCATGCTACTCACAAATATTTTATAAAAGTTTGCAGAACTACCTCCAGTTGGCACTGATTCAAGGAAGGGCAAGAACATAAAAACACAAAATAGTCACTTTCTGATTAATTGTAGGCAATTGGAATTGATTTTACTTTATTTTATTAAATAACCATCCACTATTTATTATATTTTGAACTTTTCAGATTCCGGTATTTATTTATTATAAATAGGGAGAAAGGCAATTAATTATCAAACTTTTTTTGTAGGATTATATTTGGGAAAAATGTCAGTTTTAAAACTTCATTACAAATGGCTAATCTGCCTCTCCAAAATGACATCAAAAATAAGTGGTTCAATAAGAATTTAGATACAAGACTGATAAAAGCATCGAATTCTGTTGAATTCATAACATTTAGTTGTTAAAAGAATGCATCAACTAACAATGAAACTGCACAAATTTGACATAGATCAGCAGTTTTATTATTCGAATCAGTGTAAAACTACCATCCAATAAAATGTTGTCAATTTTGAAATTTGCACATTTGAATAAGTAATTGAGCTCAAAACAAATATTTTGAGATTACCAAAGATTACTAAAGGAATTAATAAAGGAAATCCAGCACTATGATACAACCTCCCATCTAAATTCTATTTTTATTCGTTTGACGGAGGTATTTATTTTTAAATGTCTTTACTTTAATCAGACAGAAATCAACCACAAAATACATTTTATTTTTTATTTATAGATTTTTTATATTATATATTATATTATATTATATTTTATATTATTTTTAATGTTTTTGTAAAACATACATTTGAAAAAAATAATATTTTTGTACTTTATACACAGACGTAGATTGGATGTTTGAAGGTAATTAATTGTGTTTTTTTTACTATTCTTGTCTAAAAGATATTGTCTCTAAATTTAAATAAATTAACTGAAGGAGAGGCTTTGAGGAAAACGAAATTATACAGCCTCAACCAGTAAAGACAAAATGGCTGAAACGAAAGCGAAGTCGGGCTACTCTCTCATTGTTAACATTAGATATTAAGGGGATGGGGAGCGTAACTGACAATTCAGTTATTGATACTACACGAATGTCAAGCAATACACGTTTGCAATGTAATATGAAATACGTATTACGAATATATAACAACCACCAATCTATTTGTGTTTTATGTCTTCCTCGTATTTATCTAACCAGTTTATTTAAAATATCTCGACACTGAGAGGGCTTAATTTATGTACTATTTATAGAAAATCCTTCATACAGTTCACACAAATTTATGAAATGTGTCTAAATATCCTCCATTTTTCACTTATTCATGTAATGCCAGCAACATAAATTCGGAAACTAGTTACTGTCCGATATTATGGCATCTCCAACAAATTCATCTATCTATGGTTTTGATATAATTTTACTTTATAAAAGAGTCACTCATAATGAGGATGCTTTTTTCAAATTAAATAATCTATTTTCTTATGTATGCTTAAGGAATTTTATTTTACACAATTTTTCATGCGGCTATACATCTGTATTTGTGCTTAATTTGTCAATTAAGTTCCTAGTAATCTTAAACATCTCTGTTGAAATTGAATTGCTTTATTCTAGAGAATAAGAATTGCGTCTCTCATCCACTTCTGATTACAAATTTTTATTATTCTGTATGACTTACTTTGCCTATGTTACAAATGCTATCTACTTGATACCTGTCATCCTTTTGCAGTAATTTGTCCCTCAACGTGGGTGCTATATGCCTTTCTTCAATTTCTGAGTTTAAGAGTGAGCTGCAAAACGGTAACAGATGGTCACTCCCAAGATCAGCACTTGTAAATGTTTTGGTTTGTGTTTTGATCGAATTTCCAAAACGTTTATTTCATCCTTGTAATTGCCTCTCGGGATTCTTAATGTTCGACAATTTCTTGGATGTCACGACGTGTGGGTGACAAAATGATCCTTTGCTTTTTTTACCATTTTGCCCACCTTTCAACGCTTTCATACCTTTTTTCTAAACGACATTTCCCGACTACTTCGCCGTTTGCTTCTGGATCAATTTTTGCATTTAGATCTCCCATTTCGATGACTGCCATTTTCCTATATCTCCTAAATGGATATCCAAGAGCACTAAAATGAAACTTCAACATTCTATCAATAGTTAGTTAAGTGTATACGTCATTTTGAATCAACTTGTAGCTTGGCAAAAAATTTCTTACACATTTATCTAAACAGCTTAGCCACACCGAGAAGATTGAAATTAGACAAAATTAACCAAATTCAACTACGGCTCAGATATTGAAATATTGATTATAGTTTTACAATATAAAATAACCAGCCATCTAAGTATAATATTTTACACTTTTGTAGACAGTGGTTCAGTCGGTAATTATTTATTAATAAATAAGTCTATTATAAATACGTTGTAGGGCAATTCATTTTGAAAAATATTGTTACATAGTTGGATTCATATTACAAAACTTTTAAGTTACTAAACATTATTTCAATTTGAATAAATTGAAATTAAATTTGTACTTACCTTTTTGTTGAATATTTAGAGGAATATTTAGATTTTTAGTGAACATTTAGTTTCAAGACATAATACCCCACATTTTAAATAATATTATCGGCAGCAAACATTTTAGTGACAATGCCTTTAGCTAAATTTTAAGTTCAAAGTTTATTGACAGTATATACCTAATTATTAGATAATGTACTTATGTTATTAATTATATGTTTTGGCATATGGGTAGTAAATTTATTTTATGTATTTAATTTCGGACCTCTGATGATATACAATGTTTTACATTTTAGGAGAAAGCGTTGGAGGTAATTATTTAGTATTAAATATGTTTATTGAAATGTAAATGAAGAGACCCTTCACATTAAAATTTTATTTTAGTAGGGCTTTTTAAAAAAAATTTGAAGTTATAAACTTATACATATGCTAAATGCACATTGTAATTAATAAATTAAAAGGCAAATCTTATTTTGTAAATCGTGGTATTTCACACAAGTACATAACATTTTTTTGCTATAGGTAAGAAAAAGGCTGAGCACTGGACAGATAGTATATTTAAAACTATAGACACATATTAATAAAATTTGGGAACAGATTAAAAAGAATATCAAGTCAGAATATTGTTTGATTGTAAATAAGAACACACAAATGGCCCATTTTGAACTATCTTGTGGACATAACCATTAGAGCTAACAAAACAGTAATAGATGGCCAGCAGTTGTAAATGTTGTCGTTTGCTTGATCGAATTTCTAAACCATTTATTGATAGCAATATAATCTATTTGGTTCTTGTATATTTTACTCTTTTGTAGAATCCGGCGAATCAGTCGGTAAATATTTATTAATAAATAAGAATATTTTAAATAGGTTGTAGGGTAATTCATTTGAAAAAATATTGTTACATAATTGTATTGCTATTACATAACTTTTAAGTTCCTCAACTTTATTACAATTTGATTAAAATTAAATTAAAAGTGAACTGACCTGTACAAATATAGAGAAATATTTAGATATTTATTAGAAATTTAGTTAAGAGCTCATTATCTTTTTCAAAGAAATCCAACTAATTTAAGATATAATACCCCAATAGTCACTTTTGAAATACCTATAGTCGGCGGTAAATATTTTAGTGAGATTGATTTTAGGTAAATTTAAAATTATAAAAAACTGAAGTACAAAATGTTTAAAATCCAAATTAACTTACATATATTTTGAAGTTGCTTACCTATTACCTGTATAGTTATAAATCATTAGTTGATAGCATATTGACAATTTAGTAGCAAGAATAATAACAGCCTTTGTCAAACAGGTTTTAGGTGGTTTCAGAAATCGCAATTTACCCTTGTCCAAAAGAATATTTGCTGAAGCAAGTATCCAAAATAGGTTTACCAAGCGCGTTTCATTTTCACTAAATTTGGTTTCATTGTGTTTATGATTACAATTACTATTTTCCTATGATAGAATAAAATCTTTACTGCAATCATGTGCAGCCGAAGCATGATAAAATGGCCAGTCAAGCTCGGTGATCGAACGTACCATCTAAAATCCAAAAATCAATATCCATAAAACAATCTGGTCAGAAATAAAAAATGTAACATAATTAAAATGTAAAACAATAACAATAAATATGGTGCGGCAATTTGGACCCTCAGCGGTGAGTTTTAACCAGTTCTATGTGTACACAACCGCCACTATTCCCATAATCTAAAATGTCAGGTTAGCGAATCTACAACTAACAACATAGTAAATCCCATTCATACCAAAACTATCAAAATAGTCCTAGAGCTATTGTCCAGTTAAGAAGATTGATCGGCCATTTTCCACTAAGACGCTGAACTCTATTAGAAAAAATATCTTTCAGAAAATAAATTAACATTGCACTTAGCAAAGAGCCTAGAGACACAAAAACAGGCAAATAAGATATTTTACACAATGCTAAGCTAAGAAACTGATGAAGAAAAATCTTGAGGCATCCTTTTTGGAGTGTTGATTTAAAAACTGATTCAGTTTTGATATTGTTACCCATTCAGTCCATGTCAAACAGAACATTTAATTGAAAATGATTTAATATCAATGTATGACAATGATCTTCCCTCTCCGAACACATTGCAGCACGAATTTCAAATGTCAAATCCAATCTACTCCACAACAGAATGAACCCACAGATCAATGTCTAGTGCTTTTACCAAATATGTGAAATAAAATGTGTTTTTTTTTTAAACATCATGGGGCCAATTCTGGCATTATCGCATGGCAAACTTTATATGTACACATATAATAATCAAAGTAAGTAATGGCATTTTAG